>CAUZLF010000194.1:81724-208383 GCA_963580285.1 Lucinisca nassula | reverse complement strand
GGATATCTCAAAAACAGTTAATTTGTTAATGAATATTTATCGATACTCAAAACCGGTTTTGTATTCTCGTTAGAACCGCCTCGTTGAGGTGGCTCTAACGAGCACCCACAACCTATGTCTTGGAGAAGAAATAAAAAAAATGAATACCACAGTAAACCCCAGTTTTCTCTATATAAAGCATGGTCCTTACACGGCTTGTTGCCGTGATGAAAAACCAACATTGACTAAAATAGAATAGAAGAATAAGAAGCAAGTACTTTCGAACTATGTTTTTGTGTTATGTTAAAATCATGCTGATCCCTGATTACCCGGCTGTTCAATATATAAATAAAAATAAAAAATGAGTTCCTTTAAGAGCAATGAAAACATTCACAAGAAGAAGATGGGTCATACTACGTAGTTTCGGCTAATAAAGCCTCATCAGTGACCCTGTAATTATCCGGCAAAGAAAGCCAGAGGACAAATACTGCAATTTTGCGAATTTCGAATAGGCAGTCGATTCAAAGACTGATATAAATCAAAATGGGGTCCAAATAATTAAAAATCTGTCTAGAATATGAGTCTAAACCAATAATTTATTTCCGATTTCTCAGAATATTCACGCTGATCTCAAAGGACCAAAAGTAAAAAAGTTGGGTTTACATGCATATTCTTTTCCCCGGTATGATGGAAGGAAAACTAGAAAAGGGGTACACCCTGATCTTAATAAATCATTTAACAGTTGAAATAAATACATAAATATAAAAATAATCAAATGTATGTTACGAAAAGGAAAAATACAAACATCTCTTTTGTGTTCTTGAATTCAATCAAAACAATGTACGAACAGCGAAATGTCACAAATGCGAACAGCGAAATGTCAGATTAGCCTGCACATACGGCATCTTTCTTTCGTTCTTTCTTTCTTTCAATTGTAATCTTATTACTAGCAATTTTTGTTTAAATTGCTTAGTAAGTATAAAAAATCTAATCGGGTCATGAAAAATAAATACATAAATAAATAAATAAGACGCAGATCAGACACCGCATTTTAGATTGATAAATAAATAAATAAATACGACGCAGATCAGACACCGCATTTTAGATTGATTTACATTCCAAGGAGATGCCCAGGCGAAGATGAGTTCATTTCACGGTCGACGGAGAGTGACACGCTTAGGGATTACACGCGTGTGTAGACGATAAAGCTTTTTCTGAATAAGCTCCAAATTTAATCGCAAAATCCCGTTATTAAATATAATTTTGAAATATTATAATTAAGCGAATACAAAATAAAAAGGGAATTTGCACGAAATTCCCTTTTTCGTAAGGAAATTCACGTTTTAGGATGTCAGAATATCAGGACAAAACAATGGTAGAATTTTATAATTTGTTTTATACCCTCAAAAACGACGAAAACTTTAAGGGTACAACATCCTGTCTTCAAATCCTCCCTTCAAAATAAACAATAAAATCCGTGGAATATTCCAGCAATTTGCACCATAACATCTTATTTTTTATTCATCAGACCAGATATTTTATTCCTTTTTTTTACAAAATGGTCACACTTAAATTGCTGGAATATTCCACTGATTTATATATAGAGAAAGTAGTGTGGGCTTTTAATTGCAGGAATATTCAAATGATTTATTTAAAACAAGAGGGCCCAGAGGGCCCTGAATCGCTCACCTGAGAATCAGTGTCTCTAGTACATTCTTGGCCCAAGGGCTATACTAGGTGAAGCTTCATACCAAATATCAAAGACCTGAGCCTTGTGGTTTCAGAGATGAAGATTTTTAAATATTTTCCATAAATAAGCCTATGAAAAACCAAAGGGCCCCAGGGATGGGGGCATTTTTGGCCCCAGGGCTATAATTTGAACAATCTTGGTACAGGTCCACTAGATGAAGCTTCACACCAAATATCAAAGATCTGAGCCTTGCGGTTTCAGAGAAGAAGATTTTTAAAGATTTTACCTATATAAGCCTTTGTAAACCCTGAGGCCCCCAGGGCGGGGGCATTTCCGGCCCAAGAATCATAATTTGAACAATCTTGGTAGAGGTCCACTAGATAAAGCTTTATATCAAATATCGAAGACCTGGGCCTTTTGGTTTCAGAGAAGAAGATTTTTAAAGATTTTCCCTGTATAAGCCTATGTAAAAACCAAAGGCCCCCGGGGCGGGGGCATTTTTGGCCCTGGGGCTATAATTTGAACAATCTTGGTAGAGGTCCACTAGGTGAAGATTCACACCAAATATCAAAAACCTCGGCCTTGCGGTTTCAGAGTAGAAGATTTTAAAGATTTTCCCTATATAAGCCTATGTAAAACGAAAGGCCCCTGGGGCGGGTGCATTTTTGGCCCTAGGGCTATAATTCGAACAATTTTGGTAGAGGTCCACTAGGTGAAGCTTCACACCAAATATCAAAGAACTGGGCCTTGTGGTTTCAGAGAAGAAGATTTTTAAAGATTTTACCTATATAAGCCTTTGTAAACCCTGAGGCCCCCAGGGCGGGGGCATTTCCGGCCCAAGGATCATAATTTGAACAATCTTGGTAGAGGTCCACTAGATAAAGCTTTATACCAAATATCGAAGACCTGGGCCTTTTGGTTTCAGAGAAGAAGATTTTTAAAGATTTTCCCTGTATAAGCCTATGTAAAAACCAAAGGCCCCCGGGGCGGGGGCATTTTTGGCCCTGGGGCTATAATTTGAACAATCTTGGTAGAGGTCCACTACGTGAAGCTTCACACCAAATATCAAAGACCTGAGCCTTGTGATGTCAGAGAAGCAGATTTTTAAAGATTTTCCCTATATAAGCCTATGTAAAACCAAAGGCCCCCGGGGCGGGGACATTTTTGGCCTTAGGGCTATAATTTGAACAATCTTGGTAGAGGTCCACTAGATGAAGCTTCATACCAAATATCAGAGACCTGGGCCTTTCGGTTTCAGAGAAGAAGATTTTTAAAGATTTTCCCTGTATAAGCCTATGTAAAACCAAAGGCCCTTAGGGCGGGGGCATTTTTGGCCCTAGGGCTATAATTTGAACAATCTTGGTAGAGGTCCACTAGGTGAAGCTGCACACCAAATATCAAAGAACTGGGCCTTGTGGTTTCAGAGAAGAAGATTTTTAAAGATTTTCCCTTTATAAGCCTATGTAAACACAAAGGCCCCCGGGGCGGGGGCATTTCTGGCCCAAGGGCCATAATTTGAACAATCTTGGTAGAGGTCCACTAGATGAAGCTTCATACCAAATATCGAAGACCTGGGCCTTTTGGTTTCAGAGAAGAAGATTTTTAAAGTTTTCATTTCAAAAATCTATTTTTAGCTCCTGTGACCCAGATGTGCAATGGACCGGAACCATTTGAACAACTTTGAAAGGGGACCACCTATGGATCATTCCTGTGAAGTTTGGTCAAAATCCGATCAGTGGTTTAGGAGGAGATGTCGTTTGAAGAAAAAGTTTACGCACACACGCACGCACGCACGCACGCACACACGCACGACGGACGACGGACAAAAAGTGATCCCAAAAGCTCACCTCGTCACTACGTGACAGGTGAGCTAAAAAAAGACAATCTATACTTATATTCTTATTCAGACTTTAAAGATTACCTGTATCTATTCATGCGGCATTTACTTCATAACCATTGAAATTGTTGGAATATTCCAATGATTGCAAACTTTGGAGCCTGTCTAAAACGCTGAAAAACACGCTGAATTCAGCAGGTAGCTGATCAGCAGATAGTGACTAAAACGCTGATTTGCTGAAATGCTGAATTTTTATTAAATATGGTGATATTGTGTAATTTTCATAGCGTATGTGTTTATTTATGTGTTTATTTATTTTTATTTATTTTATTCATTTAATTGTTTATATTTTATGGCCCAAATGACACTGTTGCTGCATTCATAATAAATTGCTGACATCACTAGACACCTATATAGAGTACTGCCTATATAGAGTACTTGGGTTATGGAAACGTGTGTGTGTGTGTGTGTGTGTGTGTGTGTTTTACGCATCATCAACAGCTAAGATCATCCGGAGTAAAACCTCAGTTTGAAGTTTCATAGAGTACTGCCTATAGAGAGTACTATATCTGCTTGGGTTATGGAAACGTGTGTATGTGTGTGTGTGTGTGTGTGTTTTTGAGTTTTACGCATCATCAACAGCTTAGATCATACGGAGTAAATACCTCAGTCTGAAATTTCCTCCGAAAGCCTGGAAAAGCCCGTAATCGACCCACGTATATTTGGTTTATGGGGCGAGTAGCTTAACCACTAGAACACGGAGATTGCTAGAAGTTGCCAAACTCATGTAAGTACTAAATACATTATTGATACTCGTTAGAACTTGATCTTTTGTAGATGTTATAGCGAGTACCAGAACTTTTAAATAATGCTAACCCATAAAAACCCAGGTTTTTTTTTTAGTAAAATGGGTTTTTAAGGGTTATCATTTCATAAACTTTTAACTTGATAATTGTCAGCTTAAGACTGTAAACAGAAAAGGCTGGATTATTTTGTGTTTTTAGTTTTATTCTATTTATACATAATCTACAAAGTAGGTAGGTAAGTAGAAATAAAAGAAATAACAACATCACCAAATGCAGTAACATATTCATGCAATCATATTTTATTCGTTTCTGATTACGAATAAGAAAGTATGCCTGGTCAAAGTATATTGAATTTTTTACCACCAGAAAAAATCAGAAAATCATCTGATATATTGCAAACTTCTAAGATTGTAGGTATTGTAGAGCAGTTTCGGCGAGGCAATTCTAACGTGTACCGGTCACAATCTATGTTTGGAGCAGAAACAAGAAAAACAATGCATACAATGTTAACCCCAGTCTAACCGTATAAACCTTTAGCCCCCGCCCATCGGGGCTTGAAGAAATAGATGGGCTTCATGATGATTCCACGCCGAGCTGAAACCGACCCGCACACGAGTACTGGTAAACCGCTTAGAGGATTATAGCCAGCCTAGCAATGCGGTGCGAGTTGGACCGCCCATGCTTAAAACCCCTATTGGTAACATTGGACCATAGGGCTTGAGAGGTCATTTCATCTCAATGTCGGGTAAAAGTCCCACATTTCATCTCAATGCCGGGTAAAAGTCCCCCAAAACTGGAAGCAACGTCTCCAAAATTTTTACAGTGTTGACAGGGACGTTAAACCTCAAATCAAATCAAATAAAAAATTTAAAGTATAAAAGTGGTAAAAATACAGGCGTACTCCAATATCAACATAAATCAATCAGTAATTGACGGCACGCTTTCATACCAATTCACACCTGACTGACTGGGGATCCGTCTTTAATCCGGTGTTCGATGAAATCAACGCTACTGAATTATCAACGCTACTGAATTCCACCTATTACCTGGATATTTTATGTGTCAACTTCGACAAAGGGCTGCTTAAACATGATGCAATCTACAAATGAGATTTGATTCATTTATAGTAAATAACCCTTTCTGTACCAAATGGAATCTTCCTCCTTATATGCTCATTTCAAAATTTAGGGGGGGGGGGGGGTTGGTTGTTTCTTCACAATTAATTAGAAAATGGCTGAATTTTTTTTGCAAACAGTGGAGGCGGCGTCTGATCTGGGCCTGCACTGTTTGCCAAGTTACCCATTAAATAGGGTTTATGGTACTGAATGGGATAATAGACAGTGAAACGCTATGTTAAGACCAACTTTGGAACTGTTCAAAATGTTCTTTAAGTCCATTTTTGAACAGTCCCAAAGACCACCTTAGGGACTGTTAAAAATGTTCTCTCAGACCATTTTGAACAGTCCAAAAGGTGGTCTCCCATCAAAGGACCCTGGTGGTTGAGTATCTTTTTTAAAAACGAGTAAGATCATAATTACTTTAAACATTTATCGCATACAAATTTATTAGTTGGGCAGGAAAAGTCGGACGTATTTTTACACAAAACTTGTGATATGAAATTCGGCACCCTTCGCATTTCACCATTTCTCCTTCGCAGTTTGGTAATCAGCAATAACAATGTAAATTGATAGGAATTGACCTAGATTTTGTCCTGTTTCCTTTTCTTATGGGCCGTTTTGGAATTATTGGGAAACAGGTTAGATATTCGGACGTAATGCAAGTCAGTAAATGTGATCGCATTTGTTTCGTGTCAAAACAGACTGTTGGATTAAGGACGCGCTTTGTGCCAAATTCTACTAAGATTTCGAAAACACAGCAATCAACACCATTTGTCTGCTTTTGGGTCTCAATTAATATGACTTCCAAATCATGATCGGTGTGTTCCACATACATTAAACCTAACTGAATTGACAAGCTCCAAAACCTTTACATTGTTGACAGGGACGTTAAACCTCAAATCAAATAAAAAATTTAAAGCATAAAAGTGGTAATAATACTGGCGTACTTTTCGTTGTGCATGATTTACCCAATATCAACATAAAATCAATCAGTAATTGAGTAATTGACAGCACGCTTCCATACCAATTCACACTTGACTGACTGGCGGGCCGTCTTGAAATCAGGTGTTTGATCAAATCAATGCGTGATTGTTTACATACTGAATTCCCCCTGTTACCTGGATATTCAGACGTAATGTAAGCCAGTAAATATGATCACATTTTTTATTCGTGTCAAAACAGACTGTCGGATTAAGAACGCGCTTTGTGCAAAATTCTACAAAGTGTGCGATTGCGAAAACACCGCAAGCAACACCATTTGTCTGCTTTTGGGTCTCAATTAATGTGAGGGACAAGCTCGGTGTCATTATGAAGCGGGCCTGTCGGTCGAATCCAAGGCTGTCAAACATAAAAATACTGTTTGTCTCATCCCTAAATGAGATTACCCAGTGATATCTACCAGTGTGATGAATCTGGCAAGCTAGACTTTTGTCATTTGGAACAGAATTCATAACTGTTTGTTTTTGGACATGTCAACGTCTTTCAATCGGGAGATATTATGGGACCTTTTCTGGCAGATGAAGGCTTGATATCATCGGAAATTGCTTTCTTGCTAAAACATTAACTGCTTTTATTATTTGTGAATTAAGCTTACCGCTGTTTATAATGGCATTTTTTATCAGTACAACTTACATCTAAATACTTTATCCACAAGGGTTCTGATTTTGTCGGGTTTTTGTTTTTCGAAATTCAGTGGTCCGATACCGGACGACCAGCCAACGAGTCTGCTCGTCCGGTACCGGACGGCTAGCCAACCCGCGTAGGAATGGCTAGCCGTCCGGTAGTAAATTTTAGTCTCTCATTTCATATAGGGTACTGGATGCCAATTATGTCCAGTTCTGAAATTTATTAGGAAAAAAATGGCGACAAACAGGTGGTAAGAATACAATTAGAGTAATTTAGAAATATTTTCATTGCATCATAATTTGGGTAATATTATTTGGAACGCATATCCTGTATAAAATGATAGATTTAAATTTACTACCGGACGGCTAGCCATTCCTACGTGGGCTGGCTAGTCGTCCGGTACCGGACGAGCAGACTTGTTGGCTGGTCGTCCGGTACCGGACGGGCAGACTCGTAGGCTGGTCGTCCGGTACCGGACGGCTAGCCACTTCCTTTTCGAAATGAGGTAGGAGGGGTCTTCAGTAGTATCATGGCGGGAATCATTAATTTCCATCAGAATCTCTTCACCTATATAATCTTCAGATACATTTGTCATTTATTTTATTCAGACGTAAGACAGATTGTTGGTACTCGTCAGGACAATCTCATTGACACTGTTCTAACGAGCACCCACGAGCATAACAAAAGTATCTTTTTTTTTATTCCGACGTAAGACATAGGTTGTGGGTACTCATCAGTAAGAAAAGTATCATAGATTTTCTGCAGTAAAACGTTTTGTAAGTGAGAGTCTAGATGACAACATATTTATTTTATAAATATGGAATTTTATATCCGATGTTTGTTTTAAAGTTTATTTCATTAATTCTTTAAAACAACAGTATTTTTAGTGTTAAAAATTATGAATGATATTTTTTACCGCTACCTTATGCATTCTTAAAAGAATGACCATTCATTTTCTCTTTACCTGCCTCAGTCAGTGGCTGGTTATAATCTTATCCTATTAAGGACCGCCTCTGATCTGCTACAGGGGCAATATAACGATTATGAATACAGTGTGATTGCTACTGTTTGTTTATACACGGTAGAGCAGTTTTCCGTATATTAATGAAAGCGAGCGCTAGGCAATACAAGAAATCAAACGCACGCCACAACCCGTATATTGGAGTTAAAAAAACATCATATGTACTTGTTAGCACAGCCTCGGAAAGGGGGTTCTGACGAATACCAATATTACAAGTAACAAACTAATTATTTCATCATTTATAATTATTAATTTATTTCATTTACCAGACCATACCCGTACCTGACTTTGAACCAATCAGATAACTTATGTAATTTATTCCTGCAAATTTCAGTGTAGATCCTGATCAGACTCAGAAGCAATCTGATCTGGATCTGCACTATGTGCAAAGATAGGGGTTATCAGGAATGACATGTTATTGCTTAGACTGGTCCGTTTGTAGTAAACTGTTTTTCCATTCATAAAATCATAGAGTATGAAACGGTACGTAAACCATGCAAACAAACAGCAGCAGCAGCAGCAACTACAGCAAATATAATTTCTTCTATAAAATTGCTTCAAGATGTGTCACCAGTAATATGTCTAGGAAAACCTTTTACTTCAAAACCTTCAGCATCTCACTGTTTATATTCTGTTATATTTGCATACATGCAGCTCGATATGGCAACAATATTAATGTCTGTGACGTAAAACAAATTAACTAAATTTATAAATATTATATAGGCCGTTACAAAGCATGTTCTGCACGAGCAAAAGTAGTAGAAAATGAATGGAATATGTTTACTTCTGAGTGGTAAGTGTAATAATAAGATTATAGAGCTCTCTCTCTCTCTCTCTCTCTCTCTCTCTCTCTCTCTCTCTCTATATATATATATATATATATATATATATATATACAAACATGTAGACAGATATTCAATACGAAAAGCACGCCTTACCCCTGTAACCAAGGTTTTACTATGTCAAATTTTTATAGGCGTGTTTCCCTGATGTAAAGCGACTGCGTATAGAAAAGTATTAAGTGGCCCGGCCGATTAATAATTTCTATTTCTTTTTACGTGTACTAAATAAGCTTATTTATACATCACATCTTTACAAATGTCTGTTTCTAATGCTAAACAAGTACAACATAGATATCTTACAATAACATAATTAACTTACGTTGAACTAACTTCTTTAATTCTGTGAGGCGGTTCTAACGAGTACCCACAACCTTTGTCTTAGAGGAGGATTCAGAAAAAAACGTTTTTTAACTTAGTAAGCTCCATTTTACTCTATAAAATGGGTGTAGGGGGTTAAATTACGCACAAGATAGATAGATAGATAGATAGATAGATAGATAGATAGATAGATAGATAGATAGATATTCGACAAGTGTGTGTCAAGGCAAATTTATCCACAACAAAATCAGTAAAGGAGTACTGTATTTCATTTCTATACGTATAGAACAGGGACTCAAGGTTCTCGCCTTTTGTAACAAATATTTCGCCGTCCGGTACGTAAACCATGCAAACAAACAGCAGCAGCAACTACAGCAAATATAATTTCTTCTATAAAATTGCTTCAAGATGTGTCACCAGTAATATGTCTAGGAAAACCTTTTACTTCAAAACCTTCAGCATCTCACTGTTTATATTCTGTTATATTTGCGTACATGCAGCTCGATATGGCAACAATATTAATGTCTGTGACGTAAAACAAATTAATTAAATTTATAAATATTATATATAAACATAATATTAACATGCACGGCCGGGTTTCTGGCCCAAAACAATAAAATATACTAAAATTCAGCATTTCAGCAGATCAGCCTTTTAGTCACTATCTGCTGATCAGCAACCTGCTGAATTCAGCAGGTTTTTCAGCGTTTTAGACAGGCCCCTTTTTTGGCCTAACACCATTGTGACCAATCAGCTATCAAACAAGAGAGTAGAAAAGAAGACAAGGTATGATTTCATTTTTTATTCTCAGTTTGTGTATGCAACAATAAACAACCAAACAATAAACCACTATACATGTATTTCATAACTAAATTCATTGGAAGATTCCAGTAATCCAGTTCAAAAAAGCGACTAGAAGTCTAAAATTGCTGGATTATTCTTACAATTTTCGAGAGATACATAAGCTGTCACTAAAATTGGAACTGTTGTAATTACAGGAATATTCCAGCAATTTACAATGTATACACAATTTGTCAGAATAAGGCATTTCCCATTAATTTAGATTGATAGCATCTTTGGAATATTCCATCAATTTGAATCATACATGTTTTTATAACTATGATGTGAAAGAACAATTCTTGACATTCTAGAATGTGCAACAATGAAAAATGTAATATTTCAGGAATATTCCAAGGATTTCAAAACTTTGGAACCCTTCACCTTTGATAATCATGAAAACTACTGAAATCTAAAACTGCTGGAATATTCCAACAATTTCTAAAAGATACACAAGGTTTCACTAAAACTATTTTAAGTTTGAAATTACAGGAATATTCCAATAATTAATAAAATATATACAGTTTTTCAGAATATGACTTTTCCCACCTCATAATCATGTAAAGTATTGAATTAAAAAATGCTGGAATATTCCAATAAGTTCAAATGGATACTCAAGCTGTCAGTAAAAAATGTTTGAAGTTTAAAATTACAGGAGTTTTCTAGCAATTTACACAATTCTTGACAGTCTTGAATAAATAAGAATGAAAAAGCTAAAATTGCAGGAAATTCCAGGGATTTCAACATCTGGAACCTTTAAAATTTCCAAATCATAAAAATCCAATCTACTGCAGTCTAAAATTGCTGGAAAATTCCATCAATTTCAGTAAAATTATTTGGAATTAAAGAAGCAATAATGAAAAAGCAACATTTCAAGGAATATTCCAAAGATTTCACACTTTGGAGCCCTTCACCTTTCATAATCACGGCTGAATTTTAAAATTGCTGGAATATTCCAACATATTCCAAAAGCAACACAAGCTTTCATAAAAACTATTTTAAGTTTGAAATTACAGGAATGTTCCAATAATTTACAAAATATACAGTTTTTCAGAATATGACGTTTCCCATCTTATAATCATTAAACTACTGAAGTCAAAAATTGCTGTAATATTTCAAGTTTAATGGATACAATCGCTGTCAGTAAAATTGTTTTAAGTTTGAAGTTAAAGGAATTTTCCGACAATTTATAAATTTCTTCCCAATCTTGAATGAACAAGAATGAAAAAAGCTAAAACTGCAGGAATATTCCAGGGGTTTCAAACTTTGGAAACCTTTCACATTTCAAAATCATGAAATCTAGTGCAGTCTAAAATTGCTTGAATATTCCATCAATTTCAGTAAGATACATAAGCTGCCACTAACATTGCTTAAACTTTGGAATTACAGAATTCCTTTCATTCTTGAACCTCTAATAATAAAAAAGCAAAAATTGCAGGAATATTCCAAGGATTTCAAATTTTGGAGCCTTTCAATTTTCATAATCATGAAAAATACTAAAATATAAAGTTGTTTAAACTTTGAAATTACTTGACTATTTCAACAATTTACAAAATAGATACAATTTGTGAGAATTTGTGAGTTGTCATTACAAATCACTGGAATATATTCCAGCAGTGCGAATAAACAAACCCTCTTACATGATTCAACAGGACAGTTCTTGACATTATTTAATGTACAACAATAAAAAAGCTCAATTTGCAGGAATATTCTTTGGAATCTAAAATTGCTGGAATATTCCAACAATTTCCAAATGATACACAAGATCTCACTTGAAACTTTTTTAAGTTTGAATTTACAGGAATATTTCAACAATTTACAAACTTTATACAATTTGTAGGAATATTACAAGTCCCATTTCATAATCATGAAATACTGCGTATACTGAAGTCAAAAATTGCTCAAGTATTCAAACAAGTTCCATTAGATGCGTATGCTGTCAATTCTTGAAATTCTTTAATACATAATGATGGAAAAGCTGAAATTGCAAGAATATTCCAAGGATTTCAATTTTGGAACCTTTCACATTTCATCATCATGAAATCTACTGAAGTACAAAAATGCTGGAATATTCCAACAATTTCAATAAGATACAATTACTGTCACTAAAAGTGTTTAAAGGCATTTATTCTTGATTATTGAGGACTATCATTTAATTACATAATATTA
Organism: Lucinisca nassula; assembly: GCA_963580285.1. Lineage (NCBI taxonomy): Eukaryota > Metazoa > Mollusca > Bivalvia > Lucinida > Lucinidae > Lucinisca > Lucinisca nassula. Next base: position 196,140 of record CAUZLF010000194.1, on the reverse strand, counting down.
TGTAGCCCTTAGAGCTGACTGAGGAGAAATCCTCTGCCTTAAACAGGTAAGGGGCCTCCTTGGGGAAAATCAATAAATTACTAACTGTTGACTGGTGTACATTATTGATTTTCCTCTTAAGTGCCTCAGTCAGGGGATTCAACAAGAGCTACTAATTACCCTATGAAGGGCCGCCTTTGATCTGCTATAGTCAGTATATCACAGGGGGCAATAAAACAATTATGAACACACCGTGTGTTTTACTGTTACAGAATAAATGCCTTTAAACTTTGAAATTACAGGAGTATTCCAAAAATTTACAAATATTTACAATTAGTTGGAACATGAAATTTTCCCCTAAAACCACTGAAATATATTCCAGCAATGTGAATAAACTGTCAGTAAAATAGAAGTGAAGGCAATGATCAGGAATCGATACAATTAACCCACAGCTCCCATCAGATACATCAAAGGAACGAAACAAACATCGACCAACTAGACCCTAATGGAAACATCTCTAGCGGAAAGCCAAAAGGACAGTTACTTTCTCCCCAAAATGGCCAATATGTTATCCAAAGTAAAGTAATATATGCGCTACACACACCCAAAGACGAGCCACAACAAAAACATATCACGACAGAAGAACCGCCTTGGAACGGTCAGTGAAACAAATTCCACCGGGTGTGGGGGTTGGGGGGGGTTGGGGGGCTTAAGTCGATTTTACTTAGCCACAAACCTCACCCTAACTTCCGTCCCGATTTAGACAAATAAATTGAACTGATCAGTGCAACTTCGTTCGCATCACTTTAGGTTAGATATATAAAAACCTCTCTGTTGAACTCTCGGCCTTCTCTGGCTGTAGAAAAGATGATAGAATATAAGTCCCGAAGACTAGGTTTGAAGGCAGTCTGGAAATCAAAATCAGAAAATTATTCAATACACAATCGGTACATAAAATGAAATTTACAAAGTTTTTTAAATTGACTGACCCAAAATGTTTATATGAAAATAGGAAATCCCTGCAACCAGAAGCCATATAGCTTTACGAACTTGCCGCATCAAGCGAAAACGTGTCTTCGGGCGTGTGTGCTCGGCAAAACTCAGATAATATTCGCACTGTCTGATCACTGTCTTCGCTGTGCGTTATATAGGTGTTTTCTGGTCATTTCTCAGCAGGTACGCAGTCTGATTTCAGTGTTCACTAGGCGCTCATGTCAGAAGACGTATATCAGTTTATGCATATATTCACAGTGTATAATCACGTGACTTGCGTACAGTGACCGAAACCGAAGTCGCAACAGTTGCAAAGTTGCCTGGAATTTGAAGGTGAGTGATTTGTGTGTGTGTGTGTGTGTGTGTGTGTGTGTGTGTGTGTGTGTGCGTACGTGTGTGTGTGTGTTTTGTTTGTACCGGAAACCCCAAAAACGTATAATCAGCAAACAGCGCAGGCCCAGATCAGACGCCGCAGAACGCGGCGTCTGATCAGGGCATACACTGTTTGCAAAAAGCATTACGAAAACACGCCTATTCAAATTCATTGTAACCTTTATCGCCGAAAAAATGAAAATTTTATGATGAAAAAATGTGATATTTTTATTTTTTCTGCTAAAACAATTTAGATTGAGGGTACTCGTTAGAATCGCCTCGAATTAGAACCTCCTCATCGAGGCGGTTCTAACGAGTACCCACAATCTATATTTTAGAGCAGAAATAAGAGAAATAAGGTTAACCTCTGTAAACCCCAGTTCCACTATACATAAAAATGGGGTTCAAGTGTGGTCAATATTATATAGGCGTGTTTTCGTGATGGTGCTGTCATTTTTTCAAATAAATTTGGAAGAAAACACAACCTGGCACCCCCAAAATTTTGAAAAGGACTACATGAATAAAGAATGCGCAGTAGTACCCACGACTCAATCTTTCCGGAAATAAGGTAACATATTATACCTTGCACGCGTGTCCAGTAATCTTCGGGCTTCCTGACGGTCGGTAGCCGGAACGCAATACACAATCCACGTGTCCTAAAAGCGATAATTGTCTTCTTCTTAAATACACGTGACATTGTCCACTGAGCGTAATAAAATGTTTATTATGGGCACAGAAGCGCCAAATTGAAATCTTTCTACCTATGTTTTTGTGTTTATTAAGTCAAAATCATGCTCAAAACATAGGTTCTGTGTGCTCGTTAGAACCGCCTAACGAGTACCCACAACCTATGTCTTGGAGCCGTAATAAGAAAAATAATGAATACCCCCGTAAATCCCTTTTTTCTCTACATAAACTGGGGTTTTTGGGGGTCTTCATTTCACGGACTTGTTCACGTGATGCATAAATAAATTATAAAAAAATCAGAATGAGCTGGTTCTAAATAGTACCATCAATCAACGTATTGAGCAATAAATAAATTTTAAATAAATAAATCGTAAATATAGATAAATTACGATAACATATCCGTGCGGCTTAGTAGGGTTCTGGATATCTCAAAAACAGTTAATTTGTTAATGAATATTTATCGATACTCAAAACCGGTTTTGTATTCTCGTTAGAACCGCCTCGTTGAGGTGGCTCTAACGAGCACCCACAACCTATGTCTTGGAGAAGAAATAAAAAAAAAATGAATACCACAGTAAACCCCAGTTTTCTGTATATAAAGCATGGTCCTTACACGGCTTGTTGCCGTGATGAAAAACCAACATTGACTAAAATAGAATAGAAGAATAAGAAGCAAGTACTTTCGAACTATGTTTTTGTGTTATGTTAAAATCATGCTGATCCCTGATTACCCGGCTGTTCAATATATAAAGTTGGGTTTACATGCATATTCTTTTCCCCGGTATGATGGAAGGAAAACTAGAAAAGGGGTACACCCTGATCTTAATAAATCATTTAACAGTTGAAATAAATACATAAATATAAAAATAATCAAATGTATGTTACGAAAAGGAAAAATACAAACATCTCTTTTGTGTTCTTGAATTCAATCAAAACAATGTACGAACAGCGAAATGTCACAAATGCGAACAGCGAAATGTCAGATTAGCCTGCACATACGGCATCTTTCTTTCGTTCTTTCTTTCTTTCAATTGTAATCTTATTACTAGCAATTTTTGTTTAAATTGCTTAGTAAGTATAAAAAATCTAATCGGGTCATGAAAAATAAATACATAAATAAATAAATAAGACGCAGATCAGACACCGCATTTTAGATTGATAAATAAATAAATAAATACGACGCAGATCAGACACCGCATTTTAGATTGATTTACATTCCAAGGAGATGCCCAGGCGAAGATGAGTTCATTTCACGGTCGACGGAGAGTGACACGCTTAGGGATTACACGCGTGTGTAGACGATAAAGCTTTTTCTGAATAAGCTCCAAATTTAATCGCAAAATCCCGTTATTAAATATAATTTTGAAATATTATAATTAAGCGAATACAAAATAAAAAGGGAATTTGCACGAAATTCCCTTTTTCGTAAGGAAATTCACGTTTTAGGATGTCAAAATATCAGGACAAAACAATGGTAGAATTTTATAATTTGTTTTATACCCTCAAAAACGAGGAAAAATTTAAGGGTACAACATCCTGTCTTCAAATCCTCCCTTCAAAATAAACAATAAAATCCGTGGAATATTCCAGCAATTTGCACCATAACATCTTATTTTTTATTCATCAGACCAGATATTTTATTCCTTTTTTTACAAAATGGTCACACTTAAATTGCTGGAATATTCCACTGATTTATATATAGAGAAAGTAGTGTGGGCTTTTAATTGCAGGAATATTCAAATGATTTATTTAAAAAAAAGACAATCTATACTTATATTCTTATTCAGACTTTAAAGATTACCTGTATCTATTCATGCGGCATTTACTTCATAACCATTGAAATTGTTGGAATATTCCAATGATTGCAAACTTTGGAGCCTGTCTAAAACGCTGAAAAACACGCTGAATTCAGCAGGTAGCTGATCAGCAGATAGTGACTAAAACGCTGATTTGCTGAAATGCTGAATTTTTATTAAATATGGTGATATTGTGTAATTTTCATAGCGTATGTGTTTATTTATGTGTTTATTTATTTTTATTTATTTTATTCATTTAATTGTTTATATTTTATGGCCCAAATGACACTGTTGCTGCATTCATAATAAATTGCTGACATCACTAGACACCTATATAGAGTACTGCCTATATAGAGTACTTGGGTTATGGAAACGTGTGTGTGTGTGTGTGTGTGTGTGTGTGTGTGTGTGTGTTTTACGCATCATCAACAGCTAAGATCATCCGGAGTAAAACCTCAGTTTGAAGTTTCATAGAGTACTGCCTATAGAGAGTACTATATCTGCTTGGGTTATGGAAACGTGTATATGTGTGTGTGTGTGTGTGTGTGTTTTTGAGTTTTACGCATCATCAACAGCTTAGATCATACGGAGTAAATACCTCAGTCTGAAATTTCCTCCGAAAGCCTGGAAAAGCCCGTAATCGACCCACGTATATTTGGTTTATGGGGCGAGTAGCTTAACCACTAGAACACGGAGATTGCTAGAAGTTGCCAAACTCATGTAAGTACTAAATACATTATTGATACTCGTTAGAACTTGATCTTTTGTAGATGTTATAGCGAGTACCAGAACTTTTAAATAATGCTAACCCATAAAAACCCAGGTTTTTTTTTTAGTAAAATGGGTTTTTAAGGGTTATCATTTCATAAACTTTTAACTTGATAATTGTCAGCTTAAGACTGTAAACAGAAAAGGCTGGACTATTTTGTGTTTTTAGTTTTATTCTATTTATACATAATCTACAAAGTAGGTAGGTAAGTAGAAATAAAAGAAATAACAACATCACCAAATGCAGTAACATATTCATGCAATCATATTTTATTCGTTTCTGATTACGAATAAGAAAGTATGCCTGGTCAAAGTATATTGAATTTTTTACCACCAGAAAAAATCAGAAAATCATCTGATATATTGCAAACTTCTAAGATTGTAGGTATTGTAGAGCAGTTTCGGCGAGGCAATTCTAACGTGTACCGGTCACAATCTATGTTTGGAGCAGAAACAAGAAAAACAATGCATACAATGTTAACCCCAGTCTAACCGTATAAACCTTTAGCCCCCGCCCATCGGGGCTTGAAGAAATAGATGGGCTTCATGATGATTCCACGCCGAGCTGAAACCGACCCGCACACGAGTACTGGTAAACCGCTTAGAGGATTATAGCCAGCCTAGCAATGCGGTGCGAGTTGGACCGCCCATGCTTAAAACCCCTATTGGTAACATTGGACCATAGGGCTTGAGAGGTCATTTCATCTCAATGTCGGGTAAAAGTCCCACATTTCATCTCAATGCCGGGTAAAAGTCCCCCAAAACTGGAAGCAACGTCTCCAAAATTTTTACAGTGTTGACAGGGACGTTAAACCTCAAATCAAATCAAATAAAAAATTTAAAGTATAAAAGTGGTAAAAATACAGGCGTACTCCAATATCAACATAAATCAATCAGTAATTGACGGCACGCTTTCATACCAATTCAAACCTGACTGACTGGAGATCCGTCTTTAATCCGGTGTTCGATGAAATCAACGCTACTGAATTATCAACGCTACTGAATTCCACCTATTACCTGGATATTTTATGTGTCAACTTCGACAAAGGGCTGCTTAAACATGATGCAATCTACAAATGAGATTTGATTCATTTATAGTAAATAACCCTTTCTGTACCAAATGGGGTCTTCCTCCTTATATGTAGGGGGGGGGGGGTGGTTGTTTCTTCACAATTAATTAGAAAATGGCTGAATTTTTTTTGCAAACAGTGGAGGCGGCGTCTGATCTGGGCCTGCACTGTTTGCCAAGTTACCCATTAAATAGGGGTTTATGGTACTGAATGGGATAATAGACAGTGAAACGCTATGTTAAGACCAACTTTGGAACTGTTCAAAATGTTCTTTAAGACCATTTTTGAACAGTCCCAAAGACCACCTTAGGGACTGTTAAAAATGTTCTCTTAGACCATTTTGAACAGTCCAAAAGGTGGTCTCCCATCAAAGGACCCTGGTGGTTGAGTATCTTTTTTAAAAACGAGTAAGATCATAATTACTTTAAACATTTATCGCATACAAATTTATTAGTTGGGCAGGAAAAGTCGGACGTATTTTTACACAAAACTTGTGATATGAAATTCGGCACCCTTCGCATTTCACCATTTCTCCTTCGCAGTTTGGTAATCAGCAATAACAATGTAAATTGATAGGAATTGACCTAGATTTTGTCCTGTTTCCTTTTCTTATGGGCCGTTTTTGAATTATTAGGAAACAGGTTAGATATTCGGACGTAATGCAAGTCAGTAAATGTGATCGCATTTGTTTCGTGTCAAAACAGACTGTTGGATTAAGGACGCGCTTTGTGCCAAATTCTACTAAGATTTCGAAAACACAGCAATCAACACCATTTGTCTGCTTTTGGGTCTCAATTAATATGACTTCCAAATCATGATCGGTGTGTTCCACATACATTAAACCTAACTGAATTGACAAGCTCCAAAACCTTTACATTGTTGACAGGGACGTTAAACCTCAAATCAAATAAAAAATTTAAAGCATAAAAGTGGTAATAATAACTTTTCGTTGTGCATGATTTACCCAATATCAACATAAAATCAATCAGTAATTGAGTAATTGACAGCACGCTTCCATACCAATTCACACTTGACTGACTGGCGGGCCGTCTTGAAATCAGGTGTTTGATCAAATCAATGCGTGATTGTTTACATACTGAATTCCCCCTGTTACCTGGATATTCAGACGTAATGTAAGCCAGTAAATATGATCACATTTTTTTATTCGTGTCAAAACAGACTGTCGGATTAAGAACGCGCTTTGTGCAAAATTCTACAAAGTGTGCGATTGCGAAAACACCGCAAGCAACACCATTTGTCTGCTTTTGGGTCTCAATTAATGTGAGGGACAAGCTCGGTGTCATTATGAAGCGGGCCTGTCGGTCGAATCCAAGGCTGTCAAACATAAAAATACTGTTTGTCTCATCCCTAAATGAGATTACCCAGTGATATCTACCAGTGTGATGAATCTGGCAAGCTAGACTTTTGTCATTTGGAACAGAATTCATAACTGTTTGTTTTTGGACATGTCAACGTCTTTCAATCGGGAGATATTATGGGACCTTTTCTGGCAGATGAAGGCTTGATATCATCGGAAATTGCTTTCTTGCTAAAACATTAACTGCTTTTATTATTTGTGAATTAAGCTTACCGCTGTTTATAATGGCATTTTTTATCAGTACAACTTACATCTAAATACTTTATCCACAAGGGTTCTGATTTTGTCGGGTTTTTGTTTTTCGAAATTCAGTGGTCCGATACCGGACGACCAGCCAACGAGTCTGCTCGTCCGGTACCGGACGGCTAGCCAACCCGCGTAGGAATGGCTAGCCGTCCGGTAGTAAATTTTAGTCTCTCATTTCATATAGGGTACTGGATGCCAATTATGTCCAGTTCTGAAATTTATTAGGAAAAAAAATGGCGACAAACAGGTGGTAAGAATACAATTAGAGTAATTTAGAAATATTTTCATTGCATCATAATTTGGGTAATATTATTTGGAACGCATATCCTGTATAAAATGATAGATTTAAATTTACTACCGGACGGCTAGCCATTCCTACGTGGGCTGGCTAGTCGTCCGGTACCGGACGAGCAGACTTGTTGGCTGGTCGTCCGGTACCGGACGGGCAGACTCGTAGGCTGGTCGTCCGGTACCGGACGGCTAGCCACTTCCTTTTCGAAATGAGGTAGGAGGGGTCTTCAGTAGTATCATGGCGAGAATCATTAATTTCCATCAGAATCTCTTCACCTATATAATCTTCAGATACATTTGTCATTTATTTTATTCAGACGTAAGACAGATTGTTGGTACTCGTCAGGACAATCTCATTGACACTGTTCTAACGAGCACCCACGAGCATAACAAAAGTATCATTTTTTTTATTCCGACGTAAAACATAGGTTGTGGGTACTCATCAGTAAGAAAAGTATCATAGATTTTCTGCAGTAAAACGTTTTGTAAGTGAGAGTCTAGATGACAACATATTTATTTTATAAATATGGAATTTTATATCCGATGTTTGTTTTAAAGTTTATTTCATTAATTCTTTAAAACAACTGTATTTTTAGTGTTAAAAATTATGAATGATATTTTTTACCGCTACCTTATGCATTCTTAAAAGAATGACCATTCATTTTCTCTTTACCTGCCTCAGTCAGTGGCTGGTTATAATCTTATCCTATTAAGGACCGCCTCTGATCTGCTACAGGGGCAATATAACGATTATGAATACAGTGTGATTGCTACTGTTTGTTTATACACGGTAGAGCAGTTTTCCGTATATTAATGAAAGCGAGCGCTAGGCAATACAAGAAATCAAACGCACGCCACAACCCGTATATTGGAGTTAAAAAAAACATCATATGTACTTGTTAGCACAGCCTCGGAAAGGGGGTTCTGACGAATACCAATATTACAAGTAGCAAACTAATTATTTCATCATTTATAATTATTAATTTATTTCATTTACCAGACCATACCCGTACCTGACTTTGAACCAATCAGATAACTTATGTAATTTATTCCTGCAAATTTCAGTGTAGATCCTGATCAGACTCAGAAGCAATCTGATCTGGATCTGCACTATGTGCAAAGATAGGGGTTATCAGGAATGACATGTTATTGCTTAGACTGGTCCGTTTGTAGTAAACTGTTTTTCCATTCATAAAATCATAGAGTATGAAACGGTACGTAAACCATGCAAACAAACAGCAGCAGCAGCAACTACAGCAAATATAATTTCTTCTATAAAATTGCTTCAAGATGTGTCACCAGTAATATGTCTAGGAAAACCTTTTACTTCAAAACCTTCAGCATCTCACTGTTTATATTCTGTTATATTTGCATACATGCAGCTCGATATGGCAACAATATGAATGTCTGTGACGTAAAACAAATTAATTAAATTTATAAATATTATATAGGCCGTTACAAAGCATGTTCTGCACGAGCAAAAGTAGTAGAAAATGAATGGAATATGTTTACTTCTGAGTGGTAAGTGTAATAATAAGATTATAGAGCTCTCTCTCTCTCTCTCTCTCTCTCTCTCTCTCTCTCTCTCTCTATATATATATATATATATATATACAAACATGTAGACAGATATTCAATACGAAAAGCACGCCTTACCCCTGTAACCAAGGTTTTACTATGTCAAATTTTTATAGGCGTGTTTCCCTGATGTAAAGCGACTGCGTATAGAAAAGTATTAAGTGGCCCGGCCGATTAATAATTTCTATTTCTTTTTACGTGTACTAAATAAGCTTATTTATACATCACATCTTTACAAATGTCTGTTTCTAATGCTAAACAAGTACAACATAGATATCTTACAATAACATAATTAACTTACGTTGAACTAACTTCTTTAATTCTGTGAGGCGGTTCTAACGAGTACCCACAACCTTCGTCTTAGAGGAGGATTCAGAAAAAAACGTTTTTAAACTTAGTAAGCTCCATTTTACTCTATAAAATGGGTGTAGGGGGTTAAATTACGCACAAGATAGATAGATAGATAGATAGAAAGATAGATAGATAGATAGATAGATAGATAGATAGATAGAAAGAAAGATAGATATTCGACAAGTGTGTGTCAAGGCAAATTTATCCACAACAAAATCAGTAAAGGAGTACTGTATTTCATTTCTATACGTATAGAACAGGGACTCAAGGTTCTCGCCTTTTGTAACAAATAGTTCGCCGTCCGGTACGTAAACCATGCAAACAAACAGCAGCAGCAACTACAGCAAATATAATTTCTTCTATAAAATTGCTTCAAGATGTGTCACCAGTAATATGTCTAGGAAAACCTTTTACTTCAAAACCTTCAGCATCTCACTGTTTATATTCTGTTATATTTGCGTACATGCAGCTCGATATGGCAACAATATTAATGTCTGTGACGTAAAACAAATTAATTAAATTTATAAATATTATAAATAAACATAATATTAACATGCACGGCCGGGTTTCTGGCCCAAAACAATAAAATATAGTAAAATTCAGCATTTCAGCAGATCAGCGTTTTAGTCACTATCTGCTGATCAGCAACCTGCTGAATTCAGCAGGTTTTTTCAGCGTTTTAAACAGGCCCCTTTTTTGGCCTAACACCATTGTGACCAATCAGCTATCAAACAAGAGAGTAGAAAAGAAGACAAGGTATGATTTCATTTTTTATTCTCAGTTTGTGTATGCAACAATAAACAACCAAACAATAAACCACTATACATGTATTTCATAACTAAATTCATTGGAAGATTCCAGTAATCCAGTTCAAAAAAGCGACTAGAAGTCTAAAATTGCTGGATTATTCTTACAATTTTCGAGAGATACATAAGCTGTCACTAAAATTGGAACTGTTGTAATTACAGGAATATTCCAGCAATTTACAATGTATACACAATTTGTCAGAATAAGGCATTTCCCATTAATTTAGATTGATAGCATCTTTGGAATATTCCATCAATTTGAATCATACATGTTTTTATAACTATGATGTGAAAGAACAATTCTTGACATTCTAGAATGTGCAACAATGAAAAATGTAATATTTCAGGAATATTCCAAGGATTTCAAAACTTTGGAACCCTTCACCTTTCAAAATCATGAAAACTACTGAAATCTAAAACTGCTGGAATATTTCAACAATTTCTAAAAGATACACAAGGTTTCACTAAAACTATTTTAAGTTTGAAATTACAGGAATATTCCAACAATTAATAAAATATATACAGTTTTTCAGAATATGACTTTTCCCACCTCATAATCATGTAAAGTATTGAATTAAAAAATGCTGGAATATTCCAATAAGTTCAAATGGATACTCAAGCTGTCAGTAAAAAATGTTTGAAGTTTAAAATTACAGGAGTTTTCTAGCAATTTACACAATTCTTGACAGTCTTGAATAAATAAGAATGAAAAAGCTAAAATTGCAGGAAATTCCAGGGATTTCAACATCTGGAACCTTTAAAATTTCCAAATCATAAAAATCTACTGCAGTCTAAAATTGCTGGAAAATTCCATCAATTTCAGTAAAATTATTTGGAATTAAAGAAGCAATAATGAAAAAGCAACATTTCAAGGAATATTCCAAGGATTTCACACTTTGGAGCCCTTCACCGTTCATAATCACGGCTGAATTTTAAAATTGCTGGAATATTCCAACATATTCCAAAAGCAACACAAGCTTTCATAAAAACTATTTTAAGTTTGAAATTACAGGAATGTTCCAATAATTTACAAAATATACAGTTTTTCAGAATATGACGTTTCCCATCTTATAATCATTAAACTACTGAAGTCAAAAATTGCTGTAGTATTTCAAGTTTAATGGATACAATCGCTGTCAGTAAAATTGTTTTAAGTTTGAAGTTAAAGGAATTTTCCGACAATTTATAAATTTCTTCCCAATCTTGAATGAACAAGAATGAAAAAAGCTAAAACTGCAGGAATATTCCAGGGGTTTCAAACTTTGGAAACCTTTCACATTTCAAAATCATGAAATCTAGTGCAGTCTAAAATTGCTTGAATATTCCATCAATTTCAGTAAGATACATAAGCTGCCACTAACATTGCTTAAACTTTGGAATTACAGAATTCCTTTCATTCTTGAACCTCTAATAATAAAAAAGCAAAAATTGCAGGAATATTCCAAGGATTTCAAATTTTGGAGCCTTTCAATTTTCATAATCATGAAAAATACTAAAATATAAAGTTGTTTAAACTTTGAAAATACTTGACTATTTCAACAATTTACAAAATAGATACAATTTGTGAGAATTTGTGAGTTGTCATTACAAATCACTGGAATATATTCCAGCAGTGCGAATAAACAAACCCTCTTACATGATTCAACAGGACAGTTCTTGACATTATTTAATGTACAACAATAAAAAAGCTCAATTTGCAGGAATATTCTTTGGAATCTAAAATTGCTGGAATATTCCAACAATTTCCAAATGATACACAAGATCTCACTTGAAACTTTTTTAAGTTTGAATTTACAGGAATATTTCAACAATTTACAAACTTTATACAATTTGTAGGAATATTACAAGTCCCATTTCATAATCATGAAATACTGCGTATACTGAAGTCAAAAATTGCTCAAGTATTCAAACAAGTTCCATTAGATGCGTATGCTGTCAATTCTTGAAATTCTTTAATACATAATGATGGAAAAGCTGAAATTGCAAGAATATTCCAAGGATTTCAACTTTGGAACCTTTCACATTTCATCATCATGAAATCTACTGAAGTACAAAAATGCTGGAATATTCCAACAATTTCAATAAGATACAATTACTGTCACTAAAAGTGTTTAAACTTTGAAATTACAGGAGTATTCCAACAATTTACAAATATTTACAATTAGTTGGAACATGAAATTTTCCCCTAAAACCACTGAAATATATTCCAGCAATGTGAATAAACTGTCAGTAAAATAGAAGTGAAGGCAATGATCAGGAATCGATACAATTAACCCACAGCTCCCATCAGATACATCAAAGGAACGAAACAAACATCGACCAACTAGACCCTAATGGAAACATCTCTAGCGGAAAGCCAAAAGGACAGTTACTTTCTCCCCAAAATGGCCAATATGTTATCCAAAGTAAAGTAATATATGCGCTACACACACCCAAAGACGAGCCACAACAAAAACATATCACGACAGAAGAACCGCCTTGGAACGGTCAGTGAAACAAATTCCACCGGGTGTGGGGGTTGGGGGGGGGGGGGTTGGGGGGCTTAAGTCGATTTTACTTAGCCACAAACCTCACCCTAACTTCCGTCCCGATTTAGACAAATAAATTGAACTGATCAGTGCAACTTCGTTCGCATCACTTTAGGTTAGATATATAAAAACCTCTCTGTTGAACTCTCGGCCTTCTCTGGCTGTAGAAAAGATGATAGAATATAAGTCCCGAAGACTAGGTTTTGAAGGCAGTCTGGAAATCAAAATCAGAAAATTATTCAATACACAATCGGTACATAAAATGAAATTTACAAAGTTTTTTAAATTGACTGACCCAAAATGTTTATATGAAAATAGGAAATCCCTGCAACCAGAAGCCATATAGCTTTACGAACTTGCCGCATCAAGCGAAAACGTGTCTTCGGGCGTGTGTGCTCGGCAAAACTCAGATAATATTCGCACTGTCTGATCACTGTCTTCGCTGTGCGTTATATAGGTGTTTTCTGGTCATTTCTCAGCAGGTACGCAGTCTGATTTCAGTGTTCACTAGGCGCTCATGTCAGAAGACGTATATCAGTTTATGCATATATTCACAGTGTATAATCACGTGACTTGCGTACAGTGACCGAAACCGAAGTCGCAACAGTTGCAAAGTTGCCTGGAATTTGAAGGTGAGTGATTTGTGTGTGTGTGTGTGTGTGTGTGTGTGTGTGTGTGTGTGCGTGTGCGTACGTGTGTGTGTGTGTTTTGTTGTTGTTGTTGTTGGTTTTTAGCATTTTATCCTCTTTTGCATACAATTCGGTTGTTACAAGCAAACCGAAATAGTGATGAAATGTCAGTTTGTCTTCCCAAACAATACATGTATATCTGGCCCTTTTTTAATGTTTTTTTATCAATCAGGACCAAAATTAAAATTCAATAGTTTTGATATTTGTATGGATGGTGTTGTTTGCCGCACATACATACTACATATGCTAAAACGTCCCCGTCAATACTGCATAGGTCATTTTGGAGACGTTGCTTCCAATTTTATGGGACTTTTACCCGACACTGTTATGTAATGACATCTCAAGTCCTGCTGCCCAATTAAACCAATTGTATCTACATGTATATGCATGGACTGTCCGACTCGCACCACTTTTCTTTGGTAGGCTTAGAGCTCTATGCGGTCGGTTTCAGCTCTGCGTGGAGGCATCATGTAGCCCTATATATTTCTTCAAGCCCCGATGGCGGGGATGGGACACTATTGATAAGCGTCTATCTATACATGTATTTAGTTTCGTCATTATTTGTGATGAGGCAGAATCAATCACCAGAATAATTATTGCCTGACTCGGGAATATGAAAAAAAAAAACAAAAAAAAAAAAAAAAAAAAAAAACGGAAGGGCCTGCTGGGGCTATAGAAAGTAGCAGTTATATGCATGCTGAGTAAATGCAATGCAAACAAATGTGAAACTTTTTTGGAAATGTGTAATAACATTTCTGTCTAAACGTATTAAATTTTCGGGAGTCTGCAGAACTGCTACTGCTAGTCAGTCATCGACGACAATCGCTTCAGTTCTAGATACATAGATCTTTTAAACTCCGCCCCGCCCATCGGGGCTTGGAGAAATAGATTGGGCAGCACGATGCTTCCACGCAGAGCTGATACCGACTGCACATGAGTACTGGTAATCCGCTTAGAACGTCTAAGCCTGTCCAGGAAAAAGCATTAGCTGCGAGCCCATGCTTATAAACCCTATTGGTTGCATTGGGCGGCAGGGATTGAGATGTCATTTCATCTCAGTTTCGGGTAAAAGTCCCACAAAATTGGAAGCAACGTCTCCAAAATTACCTAAATAGTGTTGACGGGGACGTTAAACCTCAAATCACACAAACACATCTTTTAAACTATATGCAGTCAAACTTCAATGGCTCGAACACCTTTGGGACCTCGAAAATCTGTTCCAGACAGGGGTAGTTCGAGCCACTGAAGGAGACTGCCAGGAGGTATACGATATACTTGTGGTTATCGGTTTGGTGTTTTATAATGAAAATGTATGCTTTGTGTACTCATTAGAATCGACTCACCGAGGCGATGAGGCGATTCTAATGAATACACACAGCATACATTTGCAAGGTAAAAGACGAAAATCTTCTAAATTATCCCCCACTATTTCTTATGTCCAGGATTTCCCTAGGGGCTCAAGAATGGGTTCGACTCATCCATGGTAAACGAGCCATCGGTGTTCGAGCCACCGAAGTTATACTGTATATGACATTTCGAAAACGCAACATACCTATATAATTTTTACCCCCTTAAACTCACCTTTATACATTAGAACTGGTGTTACATGGGTAAAGATCATTTTTCCTATTTCCGGTAAAAACACATTGTGGGTACCCTTTAGAACGGCCACGAGGAGGCGGTTCTAACGAGTTCCAACAATCCATGTTTCGAGCAGAAATATAAACATTATTATACTTTTTATCAGAGAAGTTTCATTTTTGTTGGTACTTTTACAATTTATTTGAACATGCGTATTTTCGTAATGCAAGCCTTACTGAAAACAAATTCTCGTTGATGTCCAGCTCCCGCCTCTTAGAAGCCGACCCAGAGAGGAGCCGCCCGTGCGTCATGCTTACAAATTTAAAAAGTATTAATAATTATAATTCTAACATTCAATCAAGTACAACATTAAAACAAAACGAACCAGCATCACGTGTCCATTTTTCAGCTTATAATTAAATTAAAATAGCAATATCGTCAGAGCCATGCAGAACTGAACAGCGGGCCAACGTCGGGCCGACAGAGATACGACGTTGTCATCCATTGCTGTCGGCTCGACGTTGATCGGACATTCTTTTTGTGTCGTATAGTATCTATTACTTTCGAAAAAGAATTTGATAAACTCGAACATATTTATAAAAATGCCAACAAATAAATTTGAGAAAATGGAATGAAAAATGGAATTTGAAAATAAAAAAATAAAAAAAATCACCTGACCGTAGATTATGACATTCATAGTTTATGAAGATTTAGAATAGTGACAATGCAAGTGGTCGTAGCCCAGAGATATGCTCGAAACACAGTGGTGAGAGACCAAATGATTAAGAGTCAGCGCCAAGGGTAAATGCAAAAAAAAAAAAAAAAAAAAAAAAAAAAATTTAAAATGTATGTTGAAGCACTGATCAAGCACATTCTGCTCTTCGCAATCTAATTTATGTTAATAACAAAATGGAGTTAAAGTGAGTCGGAGAACACCCATTCCTTCATTTACTCGCGTGAACAAGTCCGTAAAATGAACATTCTATAAACATCACTTTACATAGAGTAGGGGTATACATAAGTTTTCTTATATCTGTTTCCATGCATATGTTGAGGGCTGTTCCAACAAGCCCCTACAACCCGTATGAGCGAAATATTACATAATTTCCTAAAAATAACTCTGTTCAAGCTGCGGGTCTGCGCAGTCTGTAGAAGACCTTAACACACTATTCGCTTATGGAAAATGACTGAACGCTTTTGCAAGCCACGTGTGAAAACTCTTAGTGCGTGAATGCGCAAGTGACTTATCATCATCACTTGGCACAGATTTTAATTGAATGAATAGCTGTTTCTGGAGCAAAAATATATATAAACACATTCATACACATACTCCCGCACGCGCTCGCGCGCGTCTAACCCTGCTACACGTCGGATGGGCAGTAGGTGCCTCCACAGACCCCAGTCCGTCCCATTTCTTGGCATCAGCGGAGCTTGAAGAAATAAGATTCGGCTCATAAGCAAAACGTGTCCATGTGAGTCCAACATGGTGTCCGAGGTTAAAATTGTAATATCTTTCTATTTTTTTTCTTTCAACATAGATAGTTGGTGCTCGTTAGAATCGCCTCAACGAGACGGTTCTAACGAGTACCCACAATCTATGCTTTTGAACAAAAATAAGGCAGATAACGTATACCCCGTAAACCCCATCTTTCTCTATATAATACTGGAAAACCGCTTATAGGTTCTAAAACTGCCCAGGAATCGTGGTGCGAGTTGGGCCGTTCATGGATATCAATCATATTGGTTTAATTAGATGACAGGGTTTGGGATGTAATTTAACCACAATGTTTAAAAGGAATCCTCGCCTCTAAAATGACTTCTTAAGTGGTGACGGGGACGTTAAACCGCGAATCAAACAAACAAACCTGAGCCAATAAAACAAGTAGCACATCACAACAATTACGTTTATATTGAGGATACTGCAACAATTTAAAAAGAAAGAAAAAAAAGATAAGAAAAGAAAAAAAAAATGTAATAAAAAGTACGGTGTTTTTCATACTTCTGTTGTAGACATAGATTCTGGGTACTCGCTAGAACCGTCTCGACGAGTCAAGACGGTTCTAGCGATTACCCCAAATAAAATCTATGTTTTGATAAGAAATAAGAAAAATAATGTATACCTACGTAAAACCAAGTATTACAGAATTAAAGTGTGTGTGTGTGTGTGTTTGTGTGTGTGTATGTGTTACATGTGGGTTTACGGCGTCCCGCAAACCCCCATGCTGACAAGACAACCGAGCGTGATCTCTGACAGGTGTACGGGCAGCTGTGGGGTAAGGCACAAGAAAGATGTTAGATGAATGACATGAATTATTTACAGTATCTACATACAACGCTTACAAACACAAAACATCACAATTTGTTGCTTCTGTAGCCAACTCACGACGTCCGCTCCGAAGGCAAAACAATGTTCTGTGCTCGGAACGGGTGACGTGAATACCTACAGAAGCAAACAACAAAAACAACAACAAAAACAAAAAAAGAAACAACACAAGACGCGACTGGCCAGTTTATAACTTAGGGTGAATCCCCCACTCGCGTGAAACTTCCACTCGCGAACTAGTAGAACTAGTCTATCAACATAGTTGATAATCATAGGTTTAGCGATCACGTTTGCTGATCAGAGGTTTAGTGATCGTCCAAATAACCTGCAGGTAAGTTGACCTCTTCCATGGTCTCACATTTGTTTACAACGAACAATGATTTAGATGCTGCTTCTACCCTGGTAGGCGCTGATTACGGCGGTCTGTCCGCCCTTGCTGGACCCTAACGCCTAGCGTCGTACCAGTACCTGCTGCTATGAAGCAGGGAGCAGCAGGTCACACATTGTTGTGCCTGCAAATTACGATAACTGGACTAAGACACGAGTCACAAAACATACATGCTATATCATGATCCCCCTCCCGGAGAAGTAAGAATATGTTCATGCATATACCGTTATTGCGCATGCGCCGACCAGACATACAGGCTGATTAGTGCATGCGACAAATAACCGTACAGCAGAACTCAACTTGACTGTGCATCAAATTATCAGCACCCAGCGCTTGACACAATAATACTCAAAGTTCATGTTTCCTTACTGAGCACTACAGAAATCAATTAATGCTCACTACTACTGAGCATAATACTCATCAAATTTGTGCTCCCTACATTATCACAAGTAAGAGGCAATTGAACAGACCACGCCTTTGCGCTACCTGGTCAGCCGCCAATTACAGGAGTCATAACAATCTCTATTTCATATCCTTCTCCGCGACACGGCTCACAAATATAGCTATTCACAAATTCATTACATTAATAACAGATAGAAACTACAAACAGAAGATTTTCATCTATAATCCACAACATTTGTTAGTGTCTCATAAGGGCCAACACTGTTTGCCGTAAATTCTCTCTGTATTTGGTAGGCACCCCGTCACAACCGTCCTCGCGACGCCGATGACGCAGCTGACGTCATCCCCGCCGCTCAGGCCGTTATGACGTGTGGCGACCAAATACTCCCACTTATCATCATCACGTTCTTTATATGTACATACATGCACAAACTGAGTTATCAGACAAAAACGGCATCATTACAAAATGAACTCGTAATTCTTCTTGAACAAAATTATTTCTAATCAACGTGAACATGCTTGTAAAATAAAATTCATTACGGTTCATCATCACGGACAACCCAACAGGATCTTGTAAGAGTTTGCCCTGATGATGAAGATATGGTTAAACCCGTCTTAAGTTTACGTCCCCTCTACACCTAATATCATATTGGGACGGAACCACGGTTTTCTAACCACAGCTAGTCAAAAGTCATGGATCAAACAAGTGACCCGGCGTTTATTAATTACATTCTACAAAAGGGTGTAAAAGTCTAAATGAATCCAGAATGAGCGGGTGTCCAAACTTTACGTCTCACCAACATCTAGGGTCAGCATGAGACAGGACCTCACT
Source organism: Lucinisca nassula (assembly GCA_963580285.1). Classification (NCBI taxonomy): domain Eukaryota; kingdom Metazoa; phylum Mollusca; class Bivalvia; order Lucinida; family Lucinidae; genus Lucinisca; species Lucinisca nassula. The sequence goes on along the minus strand of CAUZLF010000194.1, from coordinate 177,082 downwards.
TAGAAAGACTCATTCTACTACTGGAGAAGCCTGGGATCAATTCTGCGACGTCTAGCTGGCAAAGCTAGTAGCCTAATCACTACAGGCCACAACAGTGAATTCAGAATAGGCTTCAGAAAGTTGGGGTATACTAGAAGTAAACCCCTCCAAAACCTACAAGCATGTTCATACAAAAATAATACTAAACATAGATTTAACATACCTTTCAATATACTTTCTATTTCCCCGTCACAATGTTGTGTTCACTCTTACAACTTGACCTGCTGCTAAAGTGTTCGTCTTTTTCAGGGTTTATATATCTATGAATACTACCGGAAAATCATGCCTACTCATATTACCTTGCTCAATTCGTGGCGAGGTGGAGATACCGGCCACAAACAAAGCCAGATAGCAAAAATCGAGCAGACAATGGATTTGCGTTCAAATAGTATATTTCCCATAGAAAAAATTGATGAAACGACCCCATAATCAATGACATGACTCCTGTCAAAACGAACATCCACACAACACGTGACGGGAATAAAAATCATATATGGCACAATTTGGCGGTTGGCGATTTTTAGGCAAATTCTATAGGACTCGGCCTTTTAGCGGCCCCCTGTATTGTAAAAACAGCTCTCTATAAACCACTCATGCATACATCGTATGATATGTGCATGACTTGTTCATGGAGCCGCACAGTTTGCGTACCATATTTCACCTAAAATATTTCACTCGCACCCCCCTACCATATATCTACTAAAATAATTTAGATGTGCATAAGCACCAGAGAGGTTACCTATTCCATCTCGTAACAAAGGTTTCCCCTTTTGGAGAAAAAACAATCAGAAATGTTTTTTCTTTGTGTATAGAGATGGAATAGGATGAACCTATCTAAACAAGACAGCTATTTACACAACAACCGTGCGAAGAATTACCTACTAAGGTAGTCTGCCCCCAAATTTTCTTTAGTAAAATTGCTATTAAGCTATGGTGGTTTGCCCCAGAATTTTCCTGTTCCCCTGACATTCTGTTTGTTAGCAAACGGATATCGTTTTAGTCTTACTGGTGGTGGCCTTTCTGGCTTAACAGATTTGATTGATTTCACAGGTTCTGACATAAATGTGGTACATATAATTTGGTCTGTCTGACATGTCAGTCCTGCAAGGCGCTGTTCTCTCAGCCCTTCTGTTTCCTCACTCACCTGACGTTAGTGTGTGTGGGACGCTAACGTCACTGTCACTTTCGGGTTGCTCTGCAGTTTGAAAACTGCTGTCTTCAAATGAAGACTCGTCGACGTCATTTCTGTCATGACTGTCTGTCGACATAATTGGTTTAGAGATCAGACAATGAGACGTCACAGTCTGACGCTCAACATACTGTTTCAGAATGTTAGCGTGATATGTGTTAACATTTCCATTGACGTCAATCTTATAATCCATTCTGTTCACTACCTCAACCACTTCATAAGGACCTTTCCATTGAAGCAATAATTTATTACTGTCTGTCGGTAGTAACAACAGCACTTTATCGCTGACGTCAAATTTACGCGACCTCGCGCCTTTATCATAATAAGCTTTCTGCTTAATCTGAACCTTCTTTAAATTATCACGCGCTAATTTGCATGTCTGCTCTAACCGTTCCCTAAGCTCAATAACGTATTGATACGTCGAAAGAACTTGCTCATCGCGTACCTCTTCAGCCCATAATTCTCTTAATATTGCCATTGGACCTCTGACGTTACGTCCATATAACAACTCAAAAGGGGAGTATCCTAAAGACTCTTGTGGGACTTCCCTTACCGTAAATAATAAGGCTGGAAGATATTTATCCCAATCTTTTGGACGTTCAGCACACATGCGACGTAACATCTGCTTTAACGTAGCGTGGAAACGCTCTATCAGTCCGTTGCAAATTGGGTGTCTCGGACTACACGTTAACTGTTGAAGAGAAAGAAGTCTGCTGACTTCCTTCATTACCTCAGCAGAAAACTGTGATCCACAATCAGTCAACATTTCATCAGGAATGCCAACCCTACTAAACATTTCAATAAGCGCTTCCGCGACACGTTCCGTCTCAATACTCGGTAAAGCTATCGCCTCTGGATACCTTGTCGCATAATCTATCATGGTTAAAATATACCGAGATTTCCTATCAGATCGAGGCTCAATTGGACCAACTATGTCCACTGCCACCCTCTCAAATGGCGTATCAATTAATGGCATTTTTCCTAGAGGTACTTTAGTGACCCGACCTTTCTGAATAGTTCTCTGACAAATATCACAAGATTTACATAATCTAGCGACATCACCGCAAATACCGGGCCAGTAAAACTCAGTTACAACTCTATCCAATGTCTTCCTAATACCCATATGTCCAGACATAAGCGTTTCATGAGCCAGTTTCAACACCTTTCCTCGGAAACTTTGAGGGACCACAAGTTGGAAAGAGACTTTGTTACCCTTGGTGAACTCCCTATATGCCAAACCTTTTTTCTCAATAAACCTAGTTTCACCTCGGTTTAAACCACGACTCACAGTCTTGTTCCCAGATACAACCCTTTTCCTGATGTTTTCCAAAGTTGGATCATCAACCTGAGCTTGCTTGAAAGCCTCCTTGTCATCGTTAATGATCTGATCGGGAACCTTAAGTTTTCTGTAAGGCTTCTCATCCTGCCTAGTTTGAGACCTAGTTACAGCCGCAGCTGAGAAATGAGACATATCAGGAAGTTTTGATCCATCAATGTTACCGATAACCAAATCGTACAACGTATCATCCATACACAAAGCTTCAGTTTTCCCAGTGAAAAAAGGACAATCAATGTCAATCATTGCCAAAGGATACCTTTGTGTGGATTCATCAATCAACGTAACATTTGATTCCTTTCCTATTAACTGACTATCCGAAACCAAACTTCTCCGAACGACACAGCCTGTACACCCAGTATCTCTTAATACAACCACCTTTTTATTATTAACCAATCCTTGTGCCGTCGGTAACCTCGCCTTTAAGAAGTAACAGACACCTTCCCTAGTTTCCTTACTACACTCCTCCCTATCCGAAATCAAAGGATCACCAACCTTATTTTCAAAAATACTTCCAATCTCATCACCTTTCCTAGTTACTTCCGTTTGACAAAAACTAACTTGGTGTGCTGCGCCACGTGGTGTGCTATTATTTTTACCGCGTCCGCGAAAAGACCCTCTAAAATTACCACGACCACGTGTATAACCACGACCTACATTCTGCGTATTCTCATTCTTAACCTGAGAACCTTGAGCCTCTACGCGCGTGTTAAAATTTTCCTTAACACCGCTATCCCCAACTCCAGTTGCTCCTACCTCTGCGCTATACAATTGTTTCCTGTCGGGGTTCTTAAAACATTTAATTGTTAAATGCCCCTTACCGCATATGCTACACTTGATATCCGGTCTACCACTCGGTTTGTTCGAGTCAACTTTGTCCTGTTTACCCTGCGCTGCGCCTCTATTATCGCGTTGCCCCTTATTAATGCAACTATATACGCCCCCGCGCGCTTCTGCAAACAAATCTGCCTCCCTAGCCATTTCATCTAAATTACCAAACTGTTTTGGCTTCAGATGTACATACAGTTTTCTATTACATGACTCCAGGAACTGATCCCTTGCCATGAAATCACAGACAGCCGGAAAAGATTTTTCTATCTTTGCCATATTAAGCCATTTTTCTAAATAACTTCTCAGTCTACTACTGAACTGTATGAACGTTTCTGATTTCTCGGGCCTACTATAACGAAACTGTTTCCTAAATCCGCGCTCTGTCATGTCAAAATTCTTTAATAAAGCGTCCTTTAACTTTTCATAATCCGCCGCATCCTCATTTGACAACCGGTCATATACATCAAGTGCGCGCCCTTTGAGCAATGCACTTAAATACGCAGCCCAAACACTCTTATCCCATTTATTAGCCGTAGCATATTTCTCAAACCTAGATAAATAACTATCCATTTTATCTTTACCCTCTTCAAAATAAGGTAACTTAGGATCCCGGGCATGAGCCACCTTCTCAGCTTTTTGCCTTTCAAATTCTAGCTCGAGCTTCGCTCTCTGCATTTCTAACTGATTCCTTAATTTTTGGTGCTGTAGCTCAAACCCATGTTTTATTTGTTCTAAATGGGCCTCACTAATCTCTTTTGCCTCCCTTTCAGTCTTAATGCGTGCCATTTCAAGTTCCTTATTAACATTCAACATAGCTAGTTCATGTGCCCTTTCCTTTTCCTTTTCAGCCCTTTCCTTTTCCTTTTCCTCAGAACTTAACCTTTCTAAATCCCTTTGCTCTTGCCTTTCCGCCCGCTCAATATCTTGCTGCTCTTTAACAAAACCTTGTAACTCCTTCCCCTCATAACCTAAGTCCTTTCCCATTTGCATTAAACGCTCCATTATTGATAACGTAAATCTCACGTTACTATCAAAACCACTATAAACTGATCAGTTATGATCAGTGATGATTGAATGGGCTTAACTAAAACGTTAAGATATGTGTTATACGCGTTAATCTAACTAAAACGTTAGTTATTAAAGCACACGCGATTTGAAATGTCAAATGCTTTCAGCACAGTATGACGTTGCGTACTGGTAGTCTAATATGACGTCATAAACTGACGACGTTTACAGTAAAATGCTACAATCCGAAGTTTCATCACATTACAAAACTCCGATCATAACAAGTCACCATTAATGTTTCTATTACGTCATACCTAACCTCAAGCCACTGCGTAAATATTAACGCTACCGTTATGTCAACGTCAATAAATTGTTAACGTCACTACGTCAGAACCATGTGTGGGTAAGATCAATTAATAACTCCAGTTTAACTTAGTAGAATGTCAGGTAACACAATTAAGTGGGGTCTACTTAAGTTTTCCGTTACCAAGAAAAAGTGGGGTTTGCCTTGCCTTCCTGCTCAGAAATTATCGACTTGTCAGTATCCATTCAGTTGAATACATGGGTTTCGCACTTCATCAACGCAGGAAGGAAGATTCAAGTTAATTTCTAAATGTGGCTGTCAATACATTTTTTTTTTTTTTAAATTGATGATTCAGAGTATCAATGTGCTTTTCCACAGCCGGGAACACCAGCCAGAGATCAAATCCCACTTCTGACACCAAATGTTACATGTGGGTTTACGGCGTCCCGCAAACCCCCATGCTGACAAGACAACCGAGCGTGATCTCTGACAGGTGTACGGGCAGCTGTGGGGTAAGGCACAAGAAAGATGTTAGATGAATGACATGAATTATTTACAGTATCTACATACAACGCTTACAAACACAAAACATCACAATTTGTTGCTTCTGTAGCCAACTCACGACGTCCGCTCCGAAGGCAAAACAATGTTCTGTGCTCGGAACGGGTGACGTGAATACCTACAGAAGCAAACAACAAAAACAACAACAAAAACAAAAAAAGAAACAACACAAGACGCGACTGGCCAGTTTATAACTTAGGGTGAATCCCCCACTCGCGTGAAACTTCCACTCGCGAACTAGTAGAACTAGTCTATCAACATAGTTGATAATCATAGGTTTAGCGATCACGTTTGCTGATCAGAGGTTTAGTGATCGTCCAAATAACCTGCAGGTAAGTTGACCTCTTCCATGGTCTCACATTTGTTTACAACGAACAATGATTTAGATGCTGCTTCTACCCTGGTAGGCGCTGATTACGGCGGTCTGTCCGCCCTTGCTGGACCCTAACGCCTAGCGTCGTACCAGTACCTGCTGCTATGAAGCAGGGAGCAGCAGGTCACACATTGTTGTGCCTGCAAATTACGATAACTGGACTAAGACACGAGTCACAAAACATACATGCTATATCATGATCCCCCTCCCGGAGAAGTAAGAATATGTTCATGCATATACCGTTATTGCGCATGCGCCGACCAGACATACAGGCTGATTAGTGCATGCGACAAATAACCGTACAGCAGAACTCAACTTGACTGTGCATCAAATTATCAGCACCCAGCGCTTGACACAATAATACTCAAAGTTCATGTTTCCTTACTGAGCACTACAGAAATCAATTAATGCTCACTACTACTGAGCATAATACTCATCAAATTTGTGCTCCCTACATTATCACAAGTAAGAGGCAATTGAACAGACCACGCCTTTGCGCTACCTGGTCAGCCGCCAATTACAGGAGTCATAACAATCTCTATTTCATATTCTTCTCCGCGACACGGCTCACAAATATAGCTATTCACAAATTCATTACATTAATAACAGATAGAAACTACAAACAGAAGATTTTCATCTATAATCCACAACATTTGTTAGTGTCTCATAAGGGCCAACACTGTTTGCCGTAAATTCTCTCTGTATTTGGTAGGCACCCCGTCACAACCGTCCTCGCGACGCCGATGACGCAGCTGACGTCATCCCCGCCGCTCAGGCCGTTATGACGTGTGGCGACCAAATAGTCCCACTTATCATCATCACGTTCTTTATATGTACATACATGCACAAACTGAGTTATCAGACAAAAACGGCATCATTACAAAATGAACTCGTAATTCTTCTTGAACAAAATTATTTCTAATCAACGTGAACATGCTTGTAAAATAAAATTCATTACGATTCATCATCACGGACAACCCAACAGGCTCTTGTAAGAGTTTGCCCTGATGATGAAGATATGGTTAAACCCGTCTTAAGTTTACGTCCCCTCTACACCTAATATCATATTGGGACGGAACCACGGTTTTCTAACCACAGCTAGTCAAAAGTCATGGATCAAACAAGTGACCCGGCGTTTATTAATTACATTCTACAAAAGGGGTGTAAAAGTCTAAATGAATCCAGAATGAGCGGGTGTCCAAACTTTACGTCTCACCAACATCTAGGGTCAGCATGAGACAGGGCCTCACTTAGAAAGACTCATTCTACTACTGGAGAAGCCTGGGATCAATTCTGCGACGTCTAGCTGGCAAAGCTAGTAGCCTAATCACTACAGGCCACAACAGTGAATTCAGAATAGGCTTCAGAAAGTTGGGGTATACTAGAAGTAAACCCCTCCAAAACCTACAAGCATGTTCATACAAAAATAATACTAAACATAGATTTAACATACCTTTCAATATACTTTCTATTTCCCCGTCACAATGTTGTGTTCACTCTTACAACTTGACCTGCTGCTAAAGTGTTCGTCTTTTTCAGGGTTTATATATCTATGAATACTACCGGAAAATCATGCCTACTCATATTACCTTGCTAAATTCGTGGCGAGGTGGAGATACCGGCCACAAACAAAGCCAGATAGCAAAAATCGAGCAGACAATGGATTTGCGTTCAAATAGTATATTTCCCATAGGAAAAATTGATGAAACGACCCTATAATCAATGACATGACTCCTGTCAAAACGAACACCCACACAACACGTGACGGGAATAAAATCATATATGGCACAGTTTGGCGGTTGGCGATTTTTAGGCAAATTCTATAGGACTCGGCCTTTTAGCGGCCCCCTGTATTGTAAAAACAGCTCTCTATAAACCACTCATGCATACATCGTATGATATGTGCATGACTTGTTCATGGAGCCGCACAGTTTGCGTACCATATTTCACCTAAAATATTTCACTCGCACCGCCCTACCATATATCTACTAAAATAATTTAGATGTGCATAAGCACCAGAGAGGTTTCCTATTCCATCTCGTAACAGTATGTGTGTGTGTGTGTGTGTGTGTGTGTGTGTGTGTGTGTGTGTGTGTGTGTTTTGGGGGGAGGGGGTGCAAAATTATAAAAGTGTGTTTCCGTGATAGATTAGATTAAACATATTTTATTGCATGAAACACAATGGGATTGGATACAAGTTATACAACATTAGTAAATCCTCTCCATAAACATTAACAGATAACAGCACATATGGTACAACGGTGTGACAGGAATGTTTTGAAAATAATAAAAATGAGATACAAAACCAACAGTAAGACAAGTGGTAACGGCACAAAAACCTATGTAAACATATGGATGTGATTCATTTAAATCTTCCCGTTTCCTTTACAAATTGTAGCACAGACTTACGTATTTGACGATTTGTTTCTGGATTTAAGAATTCATTACCATTAATAAGCAATTCAATGTTGATATCCACCTGGGGTAGCGACGTTATTAATCGGTTTCTGGGAATCAGGTACAATGGACAGTTAAGAAAGTAATGATAAGCATTTTCAATGTTTGGTCCACAGGTACAAAATGGACTCGGGACAATATTAACTCGGTTTAGATCGGCATTTAAGCTGCTGCAGTTGTGTTTGATTCGTACTAGGGATATTTCGTGGGTTCTTTGTCCGACAAAAACGTAGCTTGTGGGTTTTTCTTGTATGGTTTTTATTTTCCGTGATAAAACCACACCCCTATCTAATTCTGTTCCCATTTGTTTGATTTGAGGTTTAGCGTCCACGTCAACACTTCAAAGGTCATTTTGGAGACGTTGCTTCCAATTTTGTGGGACTTTTACCCGACATTGAGATGAAATGACATCTCAAGCCCTGTCGCCCAATGAAACCAGTAGGGTTTATAAGCATGGGCGGTCCACCTCGCACCGCGGTTCCTGGACAGGCTTAGATCCTCTAAGCGGTTTACCAGTACTAGTGTGCGGGCAGGTTTCAGCTCTGCGTGGAAGCATCATGCAGCCCATATATTTCTTCAAGCCCCTATGGGCTGGGGCCGAATTATGTTCCCACTGAGTCCCCTTTTTATACAGTAAATCCGAGTTTTACAGTAGTTAACATTACTTTTCTTAGATTTGCTCTAAAATGTAGAATGTGGGTCCTCGTTGAAGCGACTCTAACGTGTACCTACAATCTATATTTTAGAGCAGAAATAGGAGACCTTTCCCAATTTTTCAGCATAGATCGTTTTCTTTTTTTTTTCTTTTTTTTCTGTATTTTATTTATTTAAGTATTATTATTTTTTTATTTATTTATTTATTTATTTTCGTTAAAATTTACATTGAATTTATATAGGCATGATTTCGTAATGCAGTCGGCTTGTCCCGCGACGGCATGACACCTTGATGAAACGCTCCTAAGTGCAAAGCCCGTGAGCCACAACCACAGCGTAACGCCTCGGCACATCCGTCACCGGTCCAAACACGCCGAGTGTGTATTTTTGAGCTCAGGATTTACGAAAACACGCCTATACAAATACATAAAAATTTTACCACCGAAAAATGAAAACTTTCATATGAAAAAATGTTATATTTTTCTTATTTCTGCTCAAAACATAGATTGTGGTACTCGTTAGAACCGCCTTATCGAGGCGGTTCTAACGAGTACCCACCGATAAGGCCGTTCTAACGAGTACCCACAGTCTATGTTTTTGAACAGAAATAAGAAAAAAAAATAATGTAGACCCCTACAAACCCCAATTGTACTGTATAAAAATGGGGTTCAAGGGATCAGAATTGTATAGGCGTGTTTTCGTGATGCTATGCTCGGGTTATATGAAATGCCGCTGCTGCTGTGTGGGTTCGGGATATCTTAGACGCTATAAAAATTTATAATAAACTATTAAATTGAGAGGGACAGGTAATTCACCTTCACTTAAACTGCCAGTCTATTGGTCCCTGCGGTGCCAGCGGGCGTGACTTGACACTTTGCTATGGTTATGAAGCGCTCTAATTGGCGAGGGTTTTTGTTCGAATAAACACAGCACTTGACCACTGGGCGTGGCTTAAAGCTTTCTAATCTAATGATTTTTGTCTGAAAAACAGGCTTTTAACAAAAAATATAGAAAAAGAACATTATTAATTTATATTTTAAATGCGCGTCTTTATAAAAATAAATAAATAAATAATTCCAATACTACTTCTACTACTACTACTTTTTATAATATATTTTTAGCTCACCTGTCACGAAGTGACAAGGTGAGCATTTGGGATCACTTTTTGTCCGTCGTCCGTCGTGCGTGCGTCCGTGCGTCCGTCCGTAAACAATTTCAAATAAGTATATCTCTAATACCCCATGGCCAATCTTGATCAAATTTCATGTGAATCATCATCAGGTAGGGGGAAAGGCTGCATAAGGTTTTTGGGCTGATCAGATTGGAATTCTGGTTGCCATGGCAACATATAGCTCCCATAGACTTATAATGGGAAAACATTTTAAAATCTTCTTCTCTGAAACAACAGGACCCAGAGCTTAGATATTAAGCATGTAGCACGGGCAAGTGGTCAACTACATAATTCCTGCCAATCATGCCCCTCGGTGCCAAATGGGCCACGCCCTAGGGCCCCTTCACTCCCATAGACTAATAATGGAAAAAAAGCTTCAAAAATCTTCTTCTCTGAAACCACAGGGCCCAGAGCTTAAAAGATATTTAGCATGTAGTCATGGCAAGTGGTCACCTACATAATTCCTGCCAATCATGCCCCTGGGTTCAAAAAGGGCCACGCCCCGGGGCCCCTTCGCTCCCATAGTCTCATAATGGAAAAAAAGCTTCAAAAATCTTCTTCTCTGAAACCACAGGACCCAGAGCTTATATATTTCGCATGTAGCAATGGCAGGTGGTCACCTACATAATTCCTGCCAATCATGCCCCTGGGTTCCAAATGGGCCACGCCCCGGGGCCCCTTCGCTCCCATAGACTCATAATGGAAAAAAAAAGCTTCAAAAATCTTCTTCTCTGAAACCACAGGGCCCAGAGCTTATATATTTAGCATGTAGCAATGGCAGATGGTCACCTACATAATTCCTGCCAATCATGCCCCTGGGTTCCAAATGGTCCACGCCCCGGGGCCCCTTCGCTCCCATAGACTCATAATGGAAAAAAGCTTCAAAAATCTTCTTCTCTGAAACCACAGGGCCCAGAGCTTATATATTTAGCATGTAGTAACAACAAGTGGTCACCTACATAATTCCTGCCAATCATGCCCCTGGTGTCCAAACGGACCACGCCCCGGGGCCCCATTAGCTCCTATAGACTCATAATGGAAAAAAGCTTCAAAAATCTTCTTCTCTGAAACCATAGGGCCTAGAGCTTAGATATTTAGCATGGAGGAAGGGCAAGTGGTCAACTACATAATTCCTGCCAATCATGCCCCTGGGGTTCCAAATGGTCCACGCCCCGGGGCCCCTTCGCTCCCATAGACTCATAATGGAAAAAAGCTTCAAAAATCTTCTTCTCTGAAACCACAGGGCCCAGAGCTTAGATATTTAGCATGTAGGAATGGCAAGTGGTAACCTATATAATTCTTGCCAATCATGCGCCTGGGGTCGAAATTGGCCACACCCCTGAGCCCCTTAGCTCCTATAGACTCATAATGGAAAAAAAGCTTCAAAAATCTTCTTCTCTGAAACCACAGGGCCCAGAGCTTAGATATTTAGCATGTAGCAACGGCAAGTGGTCACCAACATAATTCCTGCCAATCATGCCCCTGGGTTCCAAATGGGCCACGCCCCGGGGCCCCTTCGCTCCCATAGACTCATAATGGAAAAAAAAGCTTCAAAAATCTTCTTCTCTGAAACCACAGGGCCCAGAGCTTATATATTTAGCATGTAGAAACAACAAGTGGTCACCTACATAATTCCTGCCAATCATGCCCCTGGTGTCCAAACGGACCACGCCCCGGGGCCCATTATCTCCTATAGACTCATAATGGAAAAAAAGCTTCAAAAATCTTCTTCTCTGAAACCATCGGGCCCAGAGCTTAGATATTTAGCATGGAGGAAGGGCAAGTGGTCAACTACATAATTCCTGCCAATCATGCCCCTGTGTTCCAAATGGTCCACGCCCCGGGGCCCCTTCGCTCCCATAGACTCATAATGGAAAAAAGCTTCAAAAATCTTCTTCTCTGAAACCACAGGGCCCAGAGCTTAGATATTTAGCATGTAGCAATGGCACGTGGTAACCTATATAATTCCTGCCAATCATGCCCCTGGGGTTGAAATTGGCCACGCCCCTGGGCCCCTTAGCTCCTATAGACTCATAATGGAAAAAAACTTCAAAAATCTTCTTCTCTGAAACCACAGGGCCCAGAGCTTAGATATTTAGCATGTAGCAACGGCAAGTGGTCACCAACATAATTCCTGCCAATCATGCCCCTGGATTCCAAATGGGCGACGCCCCGGGGCCCCTTCGCTCCCATAGACTCATAATGGAACAAAAAGCTTCAAAAATCTTCTTCTCGGAAACCACAGGGCCCAGAGCTTAGATATTTAGCATGTAGCAACGGCAAGTGGTCACCTACATAATTCCTGCCAATCATGCTCCTGGGGTCCAAACAGACCACGCCCTGGGGCCCCTTAGCTCCTATAGACTCATAATGGAAAAAAGCTTCAAAAATCTTATTCTCTGAAATCACAGGGCCCAGAGGTAAGATATTTAGCACGTAGCAACGGCAAGTGGTCACCTACATAATTCCTGCGAATCATGCCCTTGGGTTCCAAATGGGCCACGCCCCCGGGCCCCTTCGCTCCCATAGACTCAAAATGGAAAAAAGCTTCAAAAATCTTCTCCTCTGAAACTGCAGGGCCCAGAGCTTAGGTAATTAGCATCTAGCAACGGCAAGTGGTCACCTACATAATTCCTGCCAATCATGCTCCTGGGGTCCAAATTGGTCACGCCCGCGGGCCCCTTAGCTCCCATTGACTCATAATAGAAAAAAGCTTCAAAAATCTTCTTCTCTGAAACCACAGGGCCCAGAGCTTAGATATTTAGCATGTAGCAACAGCAAGTGGTAACCTACATAATTCCTGCCAATCATGCCCCTGTGGTCAAAACGTGCCACGCCCCGGGGCCCCTTAGCTCCCCTAGACTCATAATGGAAAAAATGCTTCAAAAATCTTTTTCTCTGAAACCACAGGCCCCAGAGCTTAGATAATTAGCATGTGGCAATGGCAAGTGGTCACCTACATAAATCCTGCCAATCATGCCCCTGGGGTCCAAATGGGTCACGCCCCGGGGCCCCTTAGCTCCCCTAGACTCATAATGGAAAAAGCTTCAAAAATCTTCTTCTCTGAAACCACAAGGCCCAGAGCTTAGATATTAAGCATGTGGCAATGACAAGTGGTCACCTGCATAAATCCTGCCAATCATGCCCCTCTGGTCCAAATGGGCCACACCCTGGGACCCCCTTAGCTCCCATAGACTCAAAATGGAGAAAAGCCTAAAAAATCTTCTTCTCTGAAACCATAGGGCCCAGAGCTTAGATATTTAGCATGTAGCAACGGCAAGTGATCACCTACATATTTCCTGCTAATCATGCCCCTGGGGTCCAAATGGGCACGTCCCGGTGCCCCTTAACTCCCATAGACTCTACCATAAACTACGCAAAGCCTTTTCAAAATTTTATAGACGCCATTCTGATTTAATTTCAAAATTCAATATTGGACTTAAATCTCTTCTGCAACAAGGTCTATCGGAACCCGAATTTTATGGTGACTTAGTATATAAATTCAGAAAAATATATAACCGCAATGACTTCAGCACCCAATTTCGTAAAATCATTCTTCGATATAAAAAGATTGGGTACAACATGGATATTATACGACAGACTGCATGCATGGTAGTTAACCCAATCACGGTTGGCAATTTGCTTCCCTCTTTAATTGCACGCCGGTGGGTCAGGCCTCAGATTCTATGACGGCTCCAACGTAAAGGCTTATTGAAAATTAAAGAGATAATGTTGGTTGGTGCCTGATGCTCTGTCTCTGGTCGGGCTCATCGGAGTCTAACTGTTGGTTTTCTTTTGCTCCAGCATTTCAGTGGTTTCTTGCTGTCGAGTCCTCACCGTTGTCTCACCTCTGTGGTTCTTTGATTTCTGTGTTCACGGAGATGTTGCACTGATGAGTTAGGAGGCCTTCATGCGGACTGAACAAATTATTTGTCTAAATCGCGACGGAAGTAAGGGCGAGGATTGTGGCCACGTAAAATCGATTTAAGCCCCCCAGTGGATATCTTCCACTGACCGTTCCAAGGCGGCTCTTCTGTGGCGATTTATTTATGTTGTTGTTTGTTACTTACTGTGTGTATCACTTGTGTCTTTTAATTTTGGATGGCCATATGGCCATTTTGTGGGAAAGTAACTGTCCATATGGCCTTCCTTTGTTTAGGTTTCCATTATGGTCTGGTCGCTTAATGTTTGTATTTCTTTCCCTTTGGTGTCTTTTATGGATGGAGTAAGTTAATTGTATCAATTCCTGATCTTTGTTTTACTTCTACTTTACTCTAAATGGAAGAAAGCTTAAAAAATCTTCTTCTCAGAAACTGTGAAGCCCAGAACTTAGATATTTTGTCCAAATTGGCCAAATCCTGTGGCCCCTTAACTCCAACAAACTTATAATGGAAAAAAGCTTCAAACATCTTCTTTGAAACCATGAAATACAGACCTTAGATATTTAGTATATAGCAACACAAAATGGTCACCTACATAAATCCTGCCAACCATGCCCTTTGGGTCAAAATTGGCCAAGCCCCAGGGCTCATTAGCTTCTATAGACTTATACTGGAAAAAAAAACTTATAAAAATAAATCTTCTTTTCCAAAACCATAAGGCACAGATTTTGTTTGATTTGAGGTTTTACATCCCTGTCAACACTGTATAGGTCATTTTGGAGATGTCTCTTCCAATTTTGTGGGACTTTTTACCCGACATTGAGATGAAATTACATCTCAAGCCCTGTCGCCCAATGAAACCAATAGGGTTTATACGCATGGACACCGCTTTGCCTGAGCTTAGATATTTAGTATGTAGCAATGTCAAGTGTTCTCCTACACATTTTCTGGTACACAGGTGAGCGATATAGGGCCATTGGGCCCTCTTGTTTCTTGATTATCGACGTATCTAAGTTTTATGTCTTAGAGCGGACGCATCATGAAAACACTCCCAAAGGTGTTTGAGGCCGGGGCCTGAAGTCAGTTATTATTTTCGATAAATAAATATTTTTTCATATTTCGTCTCCAAATAAAGATTGCTGGAACACTTTACAACCGCCTCGATGAGGCCGTTTTAACGAGTCCCCACAATTAATGTTTTCAGCAGATGTAACGTGGACATTCACAGAAAAAAGTCTTATGTGTTTAGTAAGTTGGGTTGACTAAAAACATGCTTAATAATGTTGGGTTGACAAAAAACAATCTAAATGGGTCGACTGGCAAGAATCTATCCAACCCAAAACATGTGTCACAAGTTTGTGTTAACTGGCAATTTCGCATCGGGGGCGTTTCTGGCCTGTGTGAATCTGTTAAACCGGTGTGTATTGTTACAAAACGAAGCATCTATTCAATATAAATAAAATTAAAACATCAACAGCAGCAGCAACAATAACAGCAGAAAAAATAATAATAATGAAAAAGTTCTACATTTCTGTGACCCGACAATCATTTTCTGCAGCGACATTTTTGGAAGTGTCTTGCGCTAGGTTGGAAATCTCACTTTGGGCAACTAAGTGAGGATTCCTGCATTTCCCGAATTTTACAGGTTCCTACTTGGCACAAACACATAGAAATTTATTTGTGGAAGCCATCGGAGCAGTGGGCAGCGTAATGTGTAGTTACCTCCGATGTCTTTGCGTGGCATTGCCATTGTTTGTGACGTCGTGCCATTTGTCGCCGTGATGTCATGCAGTGTCAAACATTGGAAGGTCGTCGTGGAAATAGAGGATCTTACATGAGTGTCTTGCATTGTTAAATTTTATAAAAACGATTTGAGGAAAAGGGAGAAAATGCGAGGCTTTGCTGAGCATTTGATCCCTTTGCCTCAACGAGTTAAATAAAGCCAATAAAACATGAGCACGAATACAAGATTCTATTTATCATATGACACATAAAATGCATATTATTCGAAATTTGTTTACAGAAATGTCCATATTCTCCCATTAGTAAACGCGACGTCGTTACGGGCGCAGTACATGTAACGTTACGGAGCGTATCTTAATAATTTGCATATTTTACCCACTAGTGGATTACGGTTTTTATTACGCGGCGTTTTATCATTCTCATGATAAATAGTGTATCTTACACTCGTGGTAATTTCATATGAATTTTATGAAACGAGCCTTTGGCGTGTTTCATAATTTGCACATGAAATTACCACGAGTGTATTTGTTTGTTTGTTTGATTTGAGTTTAACGTCCCCGTCAACACTGTAAAGGTCATTTTGGAGACATTGCTTCCAATTTTGTGGGACTTTTACCCAACATTGAGATGAAATGACCTCTCAAGCCCTGTCGCCAAATGAAACTAATAGGGTTTATTAGCATGAACGGTCCGCCTCGCACCGCGGTTCCTGGACAGGCTTAGATCCTCAAAGCGGTTTACCAGGAATAGTGTGCGGGCCGGATTTAACTTTGCGTGGAAGCATCAAAGCATCATGCAGCCAATATATTTCTTCAAGCCCCTATTGGCGGGGGGGGGGGAGGGGGGGGGCGACCACGAGTGTAAGATTCTGTTTATCATACAACCATTCAAATGGGATTGACAATTATTCAGAAAGTGCATGGTTGGCATGGACGTCGTGAGTACTCATTAGAACCGACTCGACGAGGCAGTTCTTTCGTGCATCACAATCAATGTTTTTGATTAGAAATAAACAAAAAAATCTTTGTTCCCGTGAACCCCAGTTTTACTTTATCATAGTGGGGCGCGAGCGGACGGAATTACATAGCCATGTTTCCGTGATGCTTTCGTTCATCTTTCTTTCTTGACCAGGAGAGAATGAGACAGGTTTACTTTCATTATTTCTTTCTTTCTTTGGTTATAATCTAAAATAAAGAAATAAATAAGACAGGTAATTGTGATCTCTGTGCGTACTTTGATCATAGGACAGCCCAAGGCAATCTGTTTATTCTGTCTAGAAGATGTTTTATCGCACACCACTTGCCTAATAAGGGCTCGGACCCATCAATTGCGAGGTAAGGGTGTATATTTTAAAATAAGATAACACGGAGAAAATATATTTTATTAATTTAATTGCAGTAGAATATCAAATTAATTTTGTCATTTTAAGGACCTGTTTAATTACACATTGAGTTCAAACCTTTTCCATATCAGCAAAAGAAAATTGTTTAATATGAGCGAGGGGTGTGAGGGGTATGTGCGGTAAATAGTTATTGTGTAATTTATTAGCATCCATACAAATATCAAAGTTACCAAATTTGAATTTTTATTTGTCCTTAGTGATATATTCTATCATATAAACATTAAAAACAACTTTTATATGGCTTTAAATTCGGCCAGATATAGGTGGATATGAGTAATTATCAGGTGGATTTGGGTAAATACAGTGGATTTGGGTTTTTCGACTCAACCCCGCCCCCCTCCCCCCCAACCTGTTTTCTCTATATCATGTGGGGTGTAGAGGGGTAATCTTTACATGTATTTTTACTTATCGCTGCTAAATATATATATTGAGGGTACTCGTTACAACCGCCTCGGCGAGTGGGTTCTAACGAGTACCCACAATCTATATTTTAAAGAAAAAAATAAGACCCCCCCCCCCCCCCCAAAAAAAAAGAACAGGTTTGTCTAAATCGCGACGGAAGTAAGGGCGAGGATTGTGGCCACGTAAAATCGATTTAAGCCCCCCAGTGGAAATCTTCCACTGACCGTTCCAAGGCGGCTCTTCTGTGGCGATTTATTTATGTTGTTGTTTGTTACTTACTGTGTGTATCACTTGTGTCTTTTAATTTTGATGGCCATATGGCCATTTTGTGGGAAAGTAACTGTCCTTATGGCCTTCCTGTGTTTAGGTTTCCATTATTGTCTGGTCGCTTAATGTTTGTATTTCTTTCCCTTTGGTGTCTTTTATGGGTGGAGTAAGTTAATTGTATCAATTCCTGACCTTTGTTTTACTTCTACTTTGTTCCTGTCAACCCCTAAAGTGGAGTTCGACGGGGTCAGAATTTCTGTCTCTAGTCGGGCTCGTCGGAATCTGGCTGTTGGTTTTCTTTTGCTCCGGCGTTTCAGTGGTTTCTTGCTGTCGAGTCCTCGCCGTTGTCTCGCCTCTGTGGTTCTTTGGTTTTTGTGTTCGCGGGGATGTTGCACTGGTGAGTTAGGAGGCCTTCATACGGACTGAACAAATTATTTGTCTAAATCGCGACTGAAGTAAGGGCGAGGATTGTGGCCACGTAAAATCGATTTAAGCCCCCCAGTGGAAAACTTCCACTGACCGTTCCAAGGCGGCTCTTCTGTGGCGATTTATTT
This sequence comes from Lucinisca nassula, assembly GCA_963580285.1. NCBI lineage: Eukaryota > Metazoa > Mollusca > Bivalvia > Lucinida > Lucinidae > Lucinisca > Lucinisca nassula. Next base: position 158,913 of record CAUZLF010000194.1, on the reverse strand, counting down.
ATGTTGTTGTTTGTTACTTACTGTGTGTATCACTTGTGTCTTTTAATTTTGGATGGCCATATGGCCATTTTGTGGGAAAGTAACTGTCCTTATGGCCTTCCTTTGTTTAGGTTTCCATTATGGTCTGGTCGCTTAATGTTTGTATTTCTTTTCCTTTGGTGTCTTTTATGGGTGGAGTAAGTTAATTGTATCAATTCCTGATCTTTGTTTTACTTCTACTTTGATGATTAAGTTGTCTGATGACAGGATGAGACTCTTAATATTTAGTCAAATCTTTTAAACTCATTAGGTTTAAACTGAAGAAACATTTCTAATATGCAAACGGTTTTGTCATTTGGATACCGGCTTTTTTTTTAGTGTGTGAGTAAACACGCATGGTGATGTGATTTTAAAATAAGTGACGTGCAACACATACCCAGTATCACTCAAATCTTAAATGTTTGAATAATTTACATTTAAAAAGTCTGATATATATTTAAAATTCATAGTATAAAAATAAACATTCACACATTTTCACACTGGTTCTTACCACCTTGAAGTTGAAGCCAGCTGGTCACATCAACTGATAAAACATTTAAACTGATATCTGTCCTTGGTTGTCACACACTGTTAAATTCACAAAATGTTCACAAAGTCACAGGAACACATGACAGCAGGCTGCACATTAGCACAAACAACAACATGTTCTTTTACGGTGGGCGCCATAATTGGAACCGGTCTAGCTCGGTAGAGACTTTAGTAGTGAAGAAGTATTTGTACAATTTCCATCATTTATTATATATCTGACACATCGACGTGATACATCAGATGAGCACTGGTTGAGCATCGTCCAAACTTGAATCTTGCACTCTTGTCTCTCTTCTTCCAGATTGAGGGTTTCTGGTGTGTGTTAACGAGGGCCAAGACAAGCTTCCTACGCTGTACTGGTTACCAAAACTTCATAAAAAAAACCTTACAAAGCACGGTTTATTGCAAATTCTAGCTCTTGCACTACCACTGAACTTTCTAAATTATTAACTTCCTGTCTTACTGCTATTAAAACGCATGTAATTAAATATTGTGATAAAGTCTTTGAAAGATCAGGAAGAAATCTGTTTTGGTCTATAAAAAATTCGAATGAGGTTTTAAATAAATTGAAATCTAGACATTTTCGTGCTTCTAGTCTGTCTACCTACGATTTTTCCACTCTTTACACTACACTTCCTCATAATCTTATAAAAGAAAAGCTTAATGATTTAATTGAATGGGCTTTTCACAGGGAAGATTCTCTCTATCTTGCATGTAATGTCAGAAATGCATTTTTCACTTCTGAAGAGCATAAGAATTATACACTTTGGTCATGTCAGAAAGTGTGTAATGCCCTCACCTTTCTACTGGACAATATTTATATTAGATTCGGTACTAAGTTATTTAGACAAATTGTGGGTATTCCGATGGGTACTAATTGCGCACCTCTTGTGGCTGATATGTTCTTGTCTTGTTTTGAAAGAGACTTCATTTTGTCGCTTTCCATTGATAACCAATCTGAAATTATTGAAGTTTTAAGCTCCACTTCTAGATATTTAGATGATTTATTAAATATTGATAATACCTATTTTGATGGTTTGATCAGTCAGATTTACCACCTAGAACTTCAGTTAAATAAAGCAAATTCTTCTGATACCGAGGCCCCGTTTTTGGATTTACATCTATCTATTGTAGATGGATTTGTTTCGTGCAAAATTTATAATAAACGCGATGACTTTGATTTTGAGATTGTAAATTTTCCTTTTTTGGATGGTGATGTTCCTCGTGCGCCATCCTATGGCGTTTATATTTCGCAATTAATTCGATTTGCTAGAGTATGTAGTCATGTAACTGACTTCAACACTCGTAATAAATTATAAACGGCTAAACTCCTTAATCAGGGTTATCGGTACCATAAACTACGCAAAGCCTTTTCAAAATTTTATAGACGCCATTCTGATTTAATTTCAAAATTCAATATTGGACTTAAATCTCTTCTGCAACAAGGTCTATCGGAACCCGAATTTTATGGTGACTTAGTATATAAATTCAGAAAAATATATAACCGCAATGACTTCAGCACCCAATTTCGTAAAATCATTGTTCGATATAAAAAGATTGGGTACAACATGGATATTATACGACAGACTGCATTAACCCAATCACGGTTGGCAACTTTGCTTCCCTCTTTAATTGCACGCCGGTGGTTCAGGCTTCAGATTCTATGACGGCTCCAACGTAAAAGCTTATTGAGAATTAGAGAGATAATGTTGGTTGGTGCCTGATGCTCTGTCTCTGGTCGGGCTCATCGGAGTCTAACTGTTGGTTTTCTTTTGCTCCAGCATTTCAGTGGTTTCTTGCTGTCGAGTCCTCACCGTTGTCTCACCTCTGTGGTTCTTTGATTTTTGTGTTCACGGAAATGTTGCACTGATGAGTAAGGAAGGCCTTCATGCGGACTGAACAAATTATTTGTCTAAATCGCGACGGAAGTCAGGGCGAGGATTGTGGCCACGTAAAATCGATTTAAGCCCCCCAGTGGAAATCTTAAACAGTGGACACATAAATAAATCGCCACAGAAGAACCGCCGTGGAACGGATAGTGGAAATATTTCCACCGGTGGGCTTAAATCGATTTTACATGGCCACAATCCTCGCCCCTTACTTCCGTCGCGATTTAGACAAATAATTTGTTCAGTCCGCATTAAGGCCTCCTAACTCATCGACAGCAAGGAACCACTGAAATGCTGGAGCAAAAGAAAACCAAGTTAGACTCCGATGGGCCCGACCAGAGACAGAGCATCAGGCACCTACCAACATTACCTTGCATTAGATCTCTCTAATTCCCAATAAGCAGTTACGTTGGAACAGTCATAGAATCTGAGGCCTGACCCACCGGCGTGAATTAAAGAGAATAGCAAAGTTGCCAACCGTGATTGGGTTAACTACCATGCATGCGGTCTGTCGTATAATATCCATGTTGTACCCAATCTTTTTATATCGAAGAAGGATTTTACGAAATTGGGTGCTTAAGTCATTGCGGTTATATATTTTTCTGAATTTATATAAAAAAGGCTTTGCGTAGTTTATGGTATCGATAACCCTGATTAAGAAGTTTAGCCGTTAATAATTTATTACGATTGTTGAAGTCAGTTACATGACTACACACTCTAGCAAATCGAATTAATTGTGAAATATAAACGCCATAGGATGGCGCACGAGGAACATCACCATCCAAAAAAGGAAAAATTTACAAACTCAAAATCAAGTCATCGCGTTTATCATAAATTTTGCGCGAAACAAACCCATCTAAAATAGATAGATGTAAATCCAAATACGGGGCCTCGGTATCAGAAGAATTCGTTTTGATTAAATGAAGTTCGGGGGGGGGGGTAAATCTGACTGATCAAACCATCGAAATAGGTATTATCAATATTTAATAAATCATCTAAATATCTAGAAGTGGAGCTTAAAACTTCAATAATTTCAGATTGGTTATCAATGGAAAGCGACAACATGAAGTCTCTTTCATAACAATACAAAAATAGAACAATACAAAAATAGATCAGCCACAAGAGTTGCGCAATTCGTACCCATTGGAATGCCCACAATTTGTCTGAATAACTTAGTACCGAATCTAATATAAATATTGTCAAGTAGAAAGGTGAGGGCATCACACACTTTCTGACATGACCAAAGTGTATAATTCACGAAAATGCACGAAAATGTCTGGAATTGAATTTATTTAAAACCCCACTCGAATTTTTTAAAGACCAAAACAGATTTCTTCCTGATCTTTCAAAGACTTTATCACAATATTCAACCACACGCGCCTCAACAGCAGTAAGACAGGAAGCCAACAACCAAGAAAGCCCAGCGGCAGCGCAAGGGCAAGAACCTGCAACAAACCGAGCCTTGTAAGGTCTTTTATGAAGTTTTGGTAACCAGTATAGCGTAGGAAGCTTGTCTTGGCCTTCGGTAACACACACAGCAAACTTGGTGGCTGAATGACAAATATGTTTATCTACTATAACTCTCCCTTCAGCTAAAGGCTGAAGTTCATAGGCCTTAGTACCACCAGGAAAAGCAGGAAAACCCGAGGCGGGAGGAACCTCTCTGATATTAAAATAAATCTAATAAAGACAATAACTTGCAATTTGATTTTTGGGGGAGCGGGGACTGAATACTATTTAGATTATTTTACTGTTTACACAAGCGAAATAGGGAGCGATCTGTTAATGGTGACAAGTCATAACAAAGTGCGATAGGTCACATGCATGAAAGTTGAATGCCAAAAGGACAGTTTATTTCCCATAAAATGGTCAAACGGCTATACAAAATAAAAAGACAATAGCTTCGGTGTCTCACTGTTGGTTTTCTTTTGCACCGGGATTTCATTGGTTTCTTGCTGTCGAGTCCTCATCGTTATTTCATCTCTGTGGTTGTTTGATATTTTGTGTTCACGGATATGTTGCACTGGTGAGTGAGGAGGCCTTCATATGACTGAACAAAATATTTGTCTGAATCGCGACGGAAGTAGGGCGAGGATTGTGGCCACGTAAAATCGATTTAAGCCCCCCCCCCCCACTGACAGTTCCAAGGCGGTTCTTCTGGCGCGGTTTATTTTTTTTAATGGTTTGGCTTTTTGGTTTGTTAGTGTCGCGTATATTATTTTATTTTGGATAGCCTTTCGGCCATTTTGTTGGAAAGTAAGTGTCCTTTTGGCTTTTCGCTGTTGATGTTTCCATTGGGGTCTGTTGATGCATGTTTGTGTTTCTTTTTCTTTGGTGTCCCTTTAGCTGTGGGTTAATTATATCGATTCCTGATCATTGCCTCCACTTCTATTTTATAAACATGTACATAAAAAGAAAAAAAAACACAACAACATTACGAAACACGCCTTTTCAAATAAATTGCAAACTTTACCACCAAAAAAAGGAAAATTTCAAGATGAAAAGTTGTGATATTTTCCTTATTTTGCTCAAAATATAGAGTGTGGGTGCTCGTTAGAACCGCCTCATCAAGGCGATAATAACGAGTACTAACAATCTATGTTTTAGATATTTTCTTATTTCTGCTCAAAATATAGATTGATGAGGCGGTTCTAACGATTATCCACAACCTATATTTCAGAGCAGAAATAAGAAAAATAAGGTTTACCCCTGTAAACCCCAGTTTTACTATATAAAAGTGGGGTTCAAGGGGGAAAAGTTATATAGGCGTGTTTTCGTGATGAGCACCGCCTTTAAACGGCCAATAAGATATTTTACTCGTTTGGGTGGGGGAATGATTTTCTTTACGTGGCCACAATCGTCATCTTTGGTTCTGCCATTGTTTGCATAAATAATTTGTTCAGCGTGCATGGTTGCATGGTTTCTAACTCATCAGCGCAACATCTCCGAAAACATAAAAAGTAGAAGTAAAACAAAGATCAGGAATCGATACAATTAACTTACTCCACAAAGGGAAAGAAACACAAACATTAAGCGACCAGCCCATAATGGAAACCTAAACAAAGGAAGGCCATAAGGACAGTTACTTTCCCACAAAATGGCAATATGGCCATCCAAAATAAAAAGACACAAGTGATACACACAGTAAGTAACAAACAACAATATAAATAAACCACCACAGAATTAAACGAAAACAGGTGAAACAGCGACGAGGACTCGACAGCGTGAAATAGCTGAAATGATGAAGCAGAATAAAACTAACAGTTGGACTCCGCCAGCTAAAAGTGGTCATTTGGGAATACAGGGAAAATTGTATACTTAAAAAGTGTTTTGATTACGCGGTGGAATGATATTGTTAATGGTTTGCTCAAACATTTTGTTATCTCTGCTTTTACTTTGAGCTTCCGTAACAAGGAAGTTTTAAGTTACTTGTGAAGATAAACTGTACAAATATATTATTTGAAAGTTAGAGCGTGTTATCATACTTTAGTAACCAAAATGCTAGTATTCAGGAAGGCCATTCTTAATATTTAAGTACTTAAAATAAGATGGTAAAAATCATATGGCAAAACTTAATGGGTTTTAATGAAGGATGCAGCTGCTGTTTTTCTCGAGAATTCTTATGTTCTGGAATGTACACTTGTTTTACGCTGGACAGGGTACGTAGCACTCTGTTTTCTCATCACGTGAACAAGTCCGGTAAATAAACATCCACTTACACCCCACTTTGTACAGAGAAAACTGGGGTTTACGGGGGTAAACATCATTTTTCTTATTTTTACTCCAAGACATAGGTTGTGGGTACTCCTTAGAACCGCCTCCGTCGCGATTAAGACACATACTTTGTTCAGTCCGCATGAAGGCCTCCTACCTCATCAGTACAACATCTCCGTGAACACAAAAATCAATCAATCATATAGATGAAACAACGATGAGAACTTAACAGCAAGAAACCAATGAAATGCTGGAGCAAAAGCAAACAAACAGTTAGACTCCGATGGACCCAACCAGAGACTGAGCATCAGGCACCAACCAACTTTTCATAAAATTAGATTCTCTCTTATTCTTAGTAAGCCTTTACGCTGTAACCGTCATAGAATCGTCGTGCAAGCCTTTAAGTAATTTGATCACTCCCGCCGATGACACAACGTCATTTTCCATGGAAGGGGTCGATCCTCCAGTCAGTGGAACCTCGTTGAACCCAGTTTTATTAAACGCATCAATGAATTGACCAATTAATTCCTCTCTCCTTTCAGAGTCCTGTTCAGCAACCCCATTCCCGCCTCTTTTATTAAGGGCTGGGATACCTTGCCTGTCCTTCTTCTGGGTAGTTTCTTTTTATTTCATATCTGCAGAAGTTTCTGGGATTTGCCCTTACATAACCTACCACATACAGATCATTCTGGTTTTTGGTGTCATTTTTAATTTCTCGTCTCAAGTTTTCAAATTTTCAAGTTTACCTCTTCCAAACTTGCTTGCCATATTTTATTTTTTTTTTCGGGATTTTGATTAATTCTCTCAGTAATGGAAGCGTTTTTTTTCGTCTTTATCACCATAGTGGAGACACAATCGTTGATAAATAAATTGTACTTTGACTGCGATTCGAACCTACCCACAGATGCGGCGACGTCGCCTAGCACTGCAGTGGCCGACGTCCTTAACCACTGCGTCACAGAGGCATCCCCACAAAAAGGAAGCTCATATCGTGCATATAAGCCTATCCGGCACTGCAGTACATTCTGTATATAGGGGTTTATTTGTTACTATTTTATTTTGTTACTATTGATTTGCCTTTGCCTGAATTTTTTTTTCTTCTCCGAATCTTCATCTTATTTCTGGTGTGATCCAATGAATTGAAGGTACACACCTGATAGTTTTGGAGGGGATATGATTTGTGGACGAAGCTTTGATGAAAGACTTTATCAAGTCAAAGTTCTTCTGGACAGACCGAGCGTCCGAATAACAATTAAAGTATTTTACTTTGCAAATTTTAGCGCATCCTTCCTCATAGTTTCAAAGTCACTCTTTTGATATAAGCACACCTTTCTACGACGTTTCTATTTAAGTTAGAATTTTCTGCTCAAAAACAAAGATTGTAGATACTCGTTAGAACCGCCTCGATGAGGCGGTTCTAACGAGTACTTACACTATGTCATTGAGTAGAAATTAAAAAAAAATATTGTAGATCCCTGCAAACCCCAGTTTGATGAGTTAGGAGGCCTTCATGCGGACTGAACAAATTGTTTGTCTAAATCGCCACGGAAGTAAAGGCGAGGATTGTGGCAACGTAAATTCGATTTAAGCCCCCAGTTGAATTCTTTTCACAGACTTATGTTCTCGGAGATGTTCCACTGATTGGTTAGACTTTCTTTATACGGACTGGTCAAATTATTTGTCTAATCCGCGACTGAACCAAAGGAAATGATTGTTGCCTATTAAAATCGATTAAAGCCCCTCGACCCGACCCCAATCAAAAGCATTTACTGACCGTTTAAAGGCGGCTCTTCTGCTGTTATTCATTATTATAGTTGGTCTTTGCATGTATGCGTTGCATATATATTTTTATTTTTGATAGATTTTTAACAATGTAGTGGAAATGTAACTGTCCCTATGGGTTTCCGCTTAAGACGTTTGCATTATGGTGAGGTTGTTTAATGCTTGTGTTCCTTTCTCCTTGGTGGCTTGAATTTGAAATATGGGGTAAATTTTTGTCGATTCCGGATCATTACCGTCACATTCATTTTAATATCTTTAAGTACGGCTTGAGGCAGGAGCCGTAATTGCATCTGTGGTACGATCCACCGGCGTGCAATTCAAGATGGAAGCAAAATTATCGATTGTGGTTTGGTTATCCACCATGCATGCAGTCTGTCCTATAGCATTTATGTTGTACCAAATATTTTTATATCGAAGAATGATTTTAGTTAATTAGGTCCTGAGATCAATGCAAGCCTATGTGTTTTTTTTTTCTGAATTTATAAACTATGTTACCAAAATATACACGCTGTCCAGAGTTCGGATCACAACCGGAGTCCAAGTGTTGGTTTTCTTTTGGTCCAGCATTTCAGTTATTTCATGCCGTCGAGGCCACATCGTTGTGTCATCTTTACGTTTGATGTCTTTGTTCTCGGAGACATTTCACCGGTATATTAGAAATCCTTTATGGGGACTGAATAACCATGTCTAAACTTGACAGAACCAAGGGCCAGGAATGTGTCCATGTAAAATAGTAAGGTGAACACATATAATCAAACAACCACAGCGATGAAACAACGGCGAAGACCCGACAGTAAGAAACCAATGAAATGCTGGACCCAAAAAACAATTTTCCGCTATTGATGTTTCCATTAGGGTCTGCTGTTTCATGTTTGCGTTTCTTTCTCTTTGGTGTCTCTGATGTGAGCTGTGGGTTCATTGCATCGATTCCTGATCATTGCCCCCACTTCTACTTTGCAGTAAAATAAATGTGCTATTTGGATTCTTTATGGGTAACACTGGATCATATCCCCGCCTGAAAGCGACATTTGTCCTTGCCTCACGGCTTGGGCAAATATCGCTTTCGGGCGGTGAGTTTGATCTCGTGTTCCCCGTCAATAATAAACAAGAGTAGAAGTTAAACAAAGATCAAGAATCGATACAATTAACTTGCTCCACCAATCAAAGACACCAAAGGGAAAGAAACACAAACATGAAGCGGCCAGACCATAATGTAAACTTAAACAAAGGAATGCCATAAGGTTAGTTACTTTCCCACAAAATAGCCAAATGGCCATCCAAAATAAAAAGACACAAGTGATACACACAGAAAGTAACAAACAACAACATAAATAAACCGCCACAGAAGAACCGCCTTGGAACGGTCAGTGGAAATAGTTCCACTTGGGGGGGGGGGGGGGGCTTAAATCGATATTACATGGCCATAATCCTCGCCCTTACCTCTGTCGCGGTATACACTAATTTTGTTTAGTCCGCATGAAGGCTTCCTAATTCATCAGTGTAACATCTCCGGGAACATACAAATCAAAACACTACAGAGATGAAACAAGGTTGAGGACTCGACAGCATACAACAACAGAATTGCTGGAGCAAAAGAAAACCAACAGTTAGACTCCGAGGCCTGGATCGCTCACCTGGTCCTTATTGTACAAATAAAATGGTAGGTGATACCGGTATAAGGAAGATTTAAGGGTTTGAGCAATTTTGGTTGACAGTGACACAAGAAACATTGTGAAATTATTTCAAAATCAGTGTATGTATATAGGAGTAGAAATCATTCTAAGGGTTGTTTTCTGTTTGTTCCGGTGGCTATCATGTTCAGAGGAGCGGAAGGAAGGATTTCGAAATTGTTTCCGTTTTGTTGATGAGACTTTGAAAATACAGAGCTGACTTATATGTCACTATCCGGGCACCTTGTGGACATTGAGAATCAGGTCCTAGTGCACCAGACAAAGATGAACTTGTTCAGTTTAACAAACAATGCGTCCTGGTGAACGTGTGGGTTTGGGGGTTGTGTGTGCGTGAGAGAGATTTGGCATCAGAAGCTTGACTTATGAGTCTTTGATTCCCTTCGATAATACAGAGCTGACTTGTAGGTCACTATCTGGTCACCTTGTGGGCATTGGTGATCAAGTCCTAGTGCATCAGATGGAGATGAACCGGCTCAATCTAACTAACAATGCTTAATGGTGACAAAGGGGTGGGGGCGTTTGCATCTGAATATAGACTTAGGAGTCGGTAGTTCCCTTTGACAATACAGAGCATACTTGTGTGCCACTTTTCGTTTTGTTTTGTTTTATTTGAGGTTTAACGTCCCTGTCAATACTGTATAGATTACTTTGGAGACCTTTACTTGTATTTTTAATCCTCTAAGCGGTTTACCAGTACTCGTAGGCGGTCGGTTTAAACTCTGCGTGGAAGCATCATGCAGCCCTTCTATTTCTTTAAGCTCCGATGGGCGGGGGCCGCATGTATGTCACTATCTAGGCATTTATCTTGGCATCATGTGGACATTGAGAATTAGGTCCTAGTGCGTCACACGGAGATTAACCGGCTCAGTCTAACTTACAATGCCTCGCGGTGGCAAAGCGCGGTGTCTAGTACTGATTTTCACACCACCTTTTTCCGGTACTAGTGGCTGGCCTCGTGCATGCCCTTTGCAGACTTTTCATGTAAAAAATTACAACTCTGTTCATCAAAATATCCACACACACCTACAAACACTGACCACGATATTGTCAAAGTTATCATTCTAAGAAATTTTGACGATGATCGGACCAAAACTGGAATCAAGAGTGTTCACAAGGTTTTCTCTATGATTTGAACTACCGACCTACGTTTTGACCCGACATGAACCGTATTCAAACTCGGTCGCGACACTGTCAAGATGATGAATCTGATCAGCTTAGATGATAATTGATCCATAAGAGTGGCCTTTAGAGAGTTCACGAGGTGTGTCTATGATTTGACCTGCTGACCTACTTTTAAAATAGTTTTAAACCCGACATAAACCATATCCGAAGATGAGGTATTGCTAATTTGATGATTCTAAGCACGTTTGAAGATGATCCGAAGAAATCGATGGCCTCTAGATTGGTCAGAATGTTTTCTATAATTTGCCCCACTGACCTATTTTTGGCTTCGACATCATCCCTATCCGATCTTGACCCAGATATTGTCAAGATTATCATTCTGAGCAAGTTTAGCGATGCTTAGTTTAAACCTGTGGGCTCTAGATTGTTCACTGTTCCCGAGGTTTTTATGTGATTTGACATAATGACCTACTTTTTGACTCAACATGGCCCATATTCGATCATGATCGAGATATTGCCAAGATGATCATTCTAAGTTGTTGATGAGTGGACCATAACTGTGGTCTCAAGAGTTTAAACAAGGCTTTTCTGACTTGACCTACTTTTTGAACCGACATGACCCATATTCTAACTTGACCGAGTTATTGTCAACATGATCACTTTGAGCAAGATTGCTTATAAATGGACCAAAACTGTTGCCTATAGAATGTTAACAAGTTTTTTATTTTCTATGATTTGACCTACTGACCTACTTTTTGACCCACCAGGACCCATATTTAAAGTTGACTGATATATTGTCATAGTAATCATTCTGACCAAACAAGTAAGAAAAGTCCGATCATTTATAGACCAAAACTGTGGCCTTTGGACTCTTAAAAGTAGTTTAGGTCGTAGTATCAAAGGGTTAATCCAAAATCGTTAATCCATAGACACAATTGCAAATATCAATGTTCAGAGCAACAGACATGGACTCCAGAAGAGTGTAATCAGGCGTAAAAAGGAACAGATTACAAACGCTCGACGTACGGAGCACGACGGACAACGCACGACCTGACATCTCACCGTCACCCAAAAAAATCACCGTGACCTTCGCCAAATAAGCTAAAAATGTAATCTCATGTTACGGCGAGAGCAAATCTCTCTCTCTCTCTCTCTCTCTCTCTCTCTCTCTCTCTCTCTCTCTCTTTCTCTCTAAAATGACATATCTTATACCTTTTTGTATGCCATTGTTCACACATTCTACAAACTTGTAGGGGACGGACCGTTACTAATGTTAGTGTGTTGGTAGAACTTGTTCTATACCCCATTTGCTGTTCTGAAAGGCAATAAAATATGTTTAACATATCAAGTATCAAAATAACTAATACTATTTTGTGAGCAAACAAATCTCTATATTAACAAAACTTTTTGTTTCAGCTACCAACATCAACATCGCCTTAAATAAACCTACCCAACAATACCCAGGTACATATTGCGAAGGCAGCAGATGTCACAATTCCAGTCGTGCTGTCGATGGATATATTAACCAAAACATTAGTTCGGGTAACTGTTCCCATACATCAAGCGGCGAACATTCATGGTGGAGTGTTGAATTTGAAGGAGCATACCACTTGTCAAAAATACGGATATTCAATAGAGGTATTAAATTCATTTGTACGTTTATCAAATGCAGGAGCGTAGCATAGGAGATTTCCTCGTAATTAAGGTATGCGAAGCAAAATATCTCAAAATGCTTTCAAACGGTAAACGCCTACAATCTCAGTATAAAAAGTAGAAGTAAAACAAATATCAGAAATCGATACAATTAATTTACACCACCCATCAAAGACAACAAAGGGAAAGAAACACAAACATGAAGCGACCAGACCATAATGGAAAGTAGAAGTAAAACAAAGATCAGGAATTGATACAACTAACTAACTCCACCCATAAAAGACACAAAAGGGAAAGAAATACAAACATTAAGCGACCAGACCATAATGGAAACCTAAACAAAGGAAGGCCATAAGGACAGTTACTTTCCCACAAAATGGCCATATTGCCATCCAAAATTAAAAGACACAAGTGATACACACAGTAGGTAACAAACAACAACATTAATAAATCGCCACAGAAGAGCCGCCTTGGAACGGTCAGTGGAAGATTTCCACTGGGGGGGGGGGGGGCTTAAATCGATTTAACGTGGCCACAATCCTCGCCCTTACTTCCGTCGCGATTTAGACAAACAATTTGTTCAGTCCGTATGAAGGCCTCCTAACTCATCAGTGCAACATCTCCGTGAACACAAAAATCAAAGAACCACAAAGGTGAGACAACGGTGAGGACTCGACAGCAAGAAACCACTGAAATGCTGGAGCAAAAGAAAACCAACAGTTAGACTCCGATGAGCCCGAACAGAGACAGAGCATCAGGCCCCAACCAACATTATCTCTCTAATTTTCAATAAGCCTTTACGTTGGAGCCGTCATAGAATCTGAGGCCTGACCCACCGGCGTGCAATTAAAGAGGGAAGCAAAGTTGCCAACCGTGATTGGGTTAACTACCATGCATGCAGTGTGTCGTATAATATCCATGTTGTACCCAATCTTTTTATATCGAAGAATGATTTTACGAAATTGGGTGCTGAAGTCATTGCGGTTATATATTTTTTTGAATTTATATACTTAGTCACCATAAAATTCGGGTTCCGATAGACCTTGTTGCAGAAGAGATTTAAGTCCAATATTGAATTTTGAAATTAAATCAGAATGGCGTCTATAAAATTTGAAAATGCTTTGCGTAGTTTATGGTACCGATAACCCTGAGTAAGAAGTTTAGCCGTTAATAATTTATTACGAGTGTTGAAGTCAGATACATGACTACACACTCTAGCAAATCGAATTAATTGCGAAATATAAACGCCATAGGATGGCGCACGAGGAACATCACCATCCAAAAAAGGAAAATTTACAATCTCAAAATCAAAGTCATCTCGTTTATCATAAATTTTGCACGAAACAAACCCATCTACAATAGATAGATGTAAATCCAAAAAACGGGGCCTCGGTATCAGAAGAATTTGCTTTATTTAACTGAGGTTCTGGAGGGTAAATCTGACTGATCAAACAATCGAAATAAGTATTATCAGTATTTAATGAATCATCTAAATATCTAGAAGTCGAGCTAAAGGCTTCAATAATTTCAGATTGGTTATCAATGTGTCACGGGAAAGATTTGCTGTTACGGGCTGATGGATTTAAGGTGGTTGTGGCCACATGATGAAGATGTTGTTTCAACGTCAACGTTATAACTTCTCCCGTATCTCAAGGGGGTTCGGGGTTCAAAGGACGACAACTCTATTGGATGTTTCCATGTTTTTGAGATATCTTAATGATAGAACCTTCTCCCTCTCGACCTCGGTCATCCTGAATAATAATATGAATATCCTAAGTAATTAGGAATATTATAAAGATGTGTCCGTCAGGTGGTCGTGAGACCTACCTTCGCCAGGGACAAAAGAAAGACTGACCCCGAGGTCGAGAGATCGAAATGGCAAGATACGAATATTCATGAAATTATGACAATTATGATAATTTACAAATGTTCATCATGATAATGAAATAAAGTAAACGCATACCTGAATAATAATATGAATATCCTAAGTAATTAGGAATAACATAAAGATGTGTCCGTCAGGTGGTCGTGAGACCTACCTTCGCCAGGGACAAAGAAAGACTGACAAAGGCTGAGGTAAGAATGTGCGCATGCGGTGTTAATCAGTGAAGTGAAAAGCGCGCGAGACTTACATAAGGACACCGGAAATAGATATACGCTACTCAGGAATGCTTAATGCTTAATGACAGATGAAATATATGAGTATATGATGTATGAAAAATAACAATCAATGGGGGAAAATAACTGGAGATGATTAGAAAGTCCTAAACGCAAGCGCTCCTCCAGTTTCCATAATTTCACCCTGTGACATTCTCCCCCTCTTCGGGAAATGTCGTCCCGACATTTAACTTAACAAATTACTTGAATGAGTTTAAACACAAGTTTAACTTCACCTTTACAATTATTTATATAAATTTACCAGATGTATATTTTGTTTATAAATATCAATCTGATAATAAAATAGGGGCCGAAGCTATTGCTTCCACTGTTTGTCGAGCTAGTGAAGTTAAACATATCTAACACTTTACCAGGTAAACCCTTATCAAAATGCGCTGTCATAAATGCTGCACAGTATGCACAGCGCAAAAGATAAAACTTTATATACAGAACTTAGACAAAAAATCTTTTATTGATAGCGCGTAATAGGACACTCCTTACTGGTTTAGCTTCAAACGGCTAAACATTAAAACCAGGCTAAAATTGCTTATCCTAAAACACAGCCAAAATGGAAGTGTCATATAAAAATACATTATTTACGCGCTGGGCTGGAGAGATGAAATATAACAGAACTATTCATTTCTTACGAAATTATTCACCCTTCCACGAAAGCACAAGCAAGAAGCACGAACCGGCCACGGTCTGATTGGGATAGCCCCCACCTAGGTTGTAACCAACCCATGTCCAAGCAAGCGCGAAATCATGTCAAGGCGAAATTTTCAATAGTACAATTTTCCTACTAGAACTTTCTCGCCAGTTTGCAGTCAAGTGCACCACGTATCAACGGCACTCTAACAACACACAGGCTCTCTAGAGACGCCATGATAAATCATGCACCGTCAACCAACTGCAACCAAGCAGAAGCTGAACTTAAGAAACAAAAACAAAGGGTCAGCAGAATTGCATTCCAGTGCGGCACGTGCCAAGAGCACTCTGACAACATACAAGCTCTCCAGAGACGCCATGACAAGCCATGCATCGTCACTCGACTGCAACCCAGCAACCCGTTTAAATGAGAACTTTTTGTTTCGAAGCCTCTCTCCAGAATATATTTGGCGTAATTGTCACACGCTCCCCTCCCCCTCTGTGAAAAAATGTCGTCTCGACATTTCAATTAAAAAAAATAAAATACTTGTACAGGAAACCATGTCAGCTGTTAAATCAGTTAAAAACATTCGAAAATTTAAAATAACCAGTCCCCTCCTGCCTGCCACCTTGGTTTCTGCCTATGCCTTGTTGGACGTGTTTGAGGTCGCAATTCTGGTTGAGACCCCGGAGCAGGACTGAAGGGTTTCGCCAAAGGATTCAATGACGATCTCTCTGGGGGTATTACCACACTAGGGGATACCGGTGCATCCAGCATGTTCGCACTATCTGGAACTGCAGAGTCTGGTGCAGGTGAGGCTGCACTACCTGCCGCTCCACCCGGAACATTGATATCACCGGCAGTTGTACCCTCAACCGGTGACGGTTGAGAACTGCTATTTGGTGATATATCTGTATCCGGGGAGCGTTGTTTGGATGCTGGAAGGGCCATGAATGGAAGAAGGAGATTCCTGTGCAGCATCCTTCGGATGCTCCTCCCATGTTCACGTTTGACAACGTACACAGGAACCTCTGTATTTGGCTGTTCAACAACCAAGTACACATCTTTCTCCCATTTATCTGTCAGCTTGCACTTTCCCCTCAGTCCGACGTTGCGCACGAGTACACGGTCACCGGGCAAAAGCTGGGCATCCCGAGCTTTGAGGTCATAAGTTTCCTTATGCCTTCTGCCTTGGCGACGGGCCTCCTTGGTAGCTGTCTTGTATGCAAAGTCGAGCCTCTTTTTGAGATCGGCTGCAAACTTTGTCTGGTCAGCATGCCTACCCTCTGGAATTATGCCTAGAAAAGCATCGACTGCCAATCTAGGGTGTCGCCCAAACATTAGATAGTGGGGCGATAATCCAGTGGTCTCATGACGAGTTGAGTTGTAGGCATGAACCAAGGGCGCAACGTAGGACTTCCAGTTCGACTTCTGGTCATCCTCCAAAGTACCCAACATATTGAGCAGAGTCTGGTTAAACCGCTCAGGCATTCCATTACCCATGGGATGGTAGGGTGTAGTCCTAGACTTGTCAACGTTAGCAATGGAACACAGCTCTTTAATAACCTGGCTCTCAAAATTGCGGCCCTGGTCACTATGTAAACGGGATGGAAACCCATAGTGACAGATGAAGTTTTCGAAGAGAACTTTAGCGGTTGTCTTGGCCGTTTGGTTCTTGGTTGGTATGGCCTGAGCATAGCGGGTGAAATGGTCTGTAATTACCAAGATGTTTTCGTAACCACCCGCTGATGTCTCAAGAGACAGAAAATCCATGCATACCAAGTCCATGGGATAAGTGGACTCTACAGTCACAAGTTTTGCTGGAGCCCGCTCTCGAGACTTTCTTCGGATGCATCTGGGACAGTTTCGGACTTTCTTTTCAATGTCACCATCCATCCCAGGCCAGTAAAACCGAGATTTTACCAGGGACATAGTGCGGTCTCTGCCTTGATGGCCGGCCTCATCATGCAGACCATTAAGTGCTATCTCCCGGAAAACATCAGGCAATACCAGCTGGTTAACAGAGGTGCCATGTAAAGAATGACGACGGTAAAGTACCTCGTCTTTGAAAAATAGACTGTCCAGATCCTTCAAGATTTTCTGACATTCTGTCTCCTCAAGAGCAATCTGTCTCTTGGTAGGTTTATGTCCAGAGGCAAGAATGGTCTTCACTCTGTTCAACGTGCCGTCAATGGTTTGTTCAGCACGCCAGTCAACTTGACTGAAATCTGAACCAGAGTCAGAGCCAACCTCTTCACCAGTGAGGTCAAACTGCTGCGCAACCAATACACATTCAACTGCCGGCGCCTCCTCTGGAGGGGCTAATACCGCCTGGCAGATGGCCTTCATAGCGTCATTAAACAGGACCTCTTTATCAGTAGATGGTAATCTACTGAGGGCATCGGCATCTTGGTTTTTCTTGCCAGACCTGTAATTGAGCTTGAAGTTGTAGCTGGACAGTGCGGCTAGCCAACGATGGCCTGTGGCATCTAACTTAGCCGTTGTTAGAACATACGTCAATGGATTGTTGTCTGTTCTAACAGTGAATTTATTTCCATACAAGTAATCATGGAATTTATCACACACTGCCCATTTCAAGGCCAAAAATTCAAGTTTATGTGCAGGGTAATTGCACTCACTGGCTCTTAGACCTCTGCTAGCATACGCTATGACACGTTCTATACCATCATGCTCTTGGTATAGAACAGCACCTAAACCATCACCACTAGCATCGATGTTCAAAATGAACTCTTTGCTATAATCTGAATATGCTAGAATTGGTGGTGATGTCAGCTTTCCGATTAAAGTATCGAAAGCTGTTTGCTGTTCAGGCCCCCAGGTCCAAGGAACTGCAGACTTGGGTCGCTTGGCTTTCTTGGTTGTTGGGTGTCCTATTAACAGGTCATTGAGCGGCTTCGCAATTTTGGAGTAATTACAGAAAAATCGTCTGTAATAACCCGCAAAACCGAGAAAACTACGCAATTCCTGTATATTTGAAGGGGCAGGCCATTCTTTTAATGCAGCAATTTTGTCAGGATCTGTTTGGACACCCTTATCACTGACAATGTGGCCTAAGTACTGCACCTGGGTCTTGAAGAACTCACACTTGGAGGCTTTGAGTTTCAAGCCATGCTGCTCAAGCTGTTTGAACACGTTTTGCAGCCTTGTAATGTGTTCATCGAATGTCTTACTGAAGATGATTATATCATCTAAGTAAATAAGACATTCCTTCAAGTGTAGGTCCGCCATACAACGCTCCATGAGCCTCTGAAAAGTGCTAGGTGCATTAGTAAGCCCGAAAGCCATCCTATTACACTCAAAGAAGCCTAGGGGGCCGGCAGAGAATGCACTCTTATGTTTATCCCCTTCTTTGATTCCAACCTGCCAGTAGCCAGACCTAAGATCAAGTTTGGAGAAATATTTCGAGCCAGACAATGTGTCAATGGTCTCTTCTATTCTTGGCAAGGCATAGGCATCCTTAATAGTCTTGTTGTTAAGTTTCCGGAAGTCAATACAAAAGCGTAGGCTATTGTCTTTTTTCCGGACAAGAACAATGTTGGAAGAAAATGGGCTTTGAGAATCTCTAATAGCCCCTGCATCCAACATTTCCTTTAAATGTTGGCGTACCTCCTCAAACATTGCAGGAGGTATACGCCTGTAAGGATCCTTGAAAGGAGTAGGATCACTTAAGTTGATCTCGTGCTCCACCAGGTTGGTGAAACCAAGATCTGTAGGGCCAGTGGAAAAAATATGTTTCCATTGGCTAAGTAAATCAGAAGCCTGGGTATGCTGTTGAGGAGTTAAGTTCTCCGCTGACAAATCTACTTTGATTTCCTCAGCATGACTATCACTAGTGCTAGCCCGCTGAGAAAATGAAGTAGAAAACGGATTTACATTTTCAATAACTTTTACCTCATGTAAATCACATAATTGGCTTCTAGGTTTTATTGTAATAGGCCTGGCTGAAAGATTACATATTCTAACAGGGACTCTAGCTGTCTTTGCATTGGGCTTTACAGAAACCAAACGAGGACAAACATTAAAATCAGAAGTTAAAATATTGTTTTCTGTGACGGCATTTTCCATGGTGAAAGTATTTCTAACCAACCCCGTTAATGTTCGGGTTTCATTGGGTTTTAAAATAACTGGTGTTTTGTTGGTAGATTTAACAAACCTTGTTTGGGAATATGAAAGAGCGGAAAATGCAATATTCCATGCAGACGAAATATTTGGGTCCGATGCAACATCTTCCCTGAGTGAACCAATAATATTTGTACCTACTATCAGAGGAACTTGGCCAGAGTATCTGGTAGTCGGCACAACTAGAACCGGAACAACCAAAGGAATATGCTCTACCTCAGGAATTTTTATTTCCGCTTCAATATATCCCGAATAAGGTATTTTTGAGCCACTTGCTCCACTAATATTCAAATTAAAATCAGCAATGTCTTTCAGCTCAGGCCTTGGATCCATTTGTTGATAAAAATCATCACAAATTGTTGTGATCATGGATCCAGAATCAATAAGGGCTAAACAAGACTGACCATTAATAAAAATCTCTGATGTATTTGTTGAACCAACCATACGTGAAAATAAGGTTGGATCAGTGTTGGAGCTATCAGAGTTCAAAGGGGAGTCCTTATTTTGCTCCGCAATAAAGACCCCTTCTAGTTTGAATGATTCAAACCAGAGTCAGTCTGTGTATCAGCACTTTTAAAATTGTGCTGATTACCCCCTTGTTGTTGAAATTGGCCTCTGCCAAACGAGCCTCCACCTCTATGGTAAGAGCCACCTCTTCTCCTTGGAAAAGAAGAGCCCCTACCACGAAGAAAAGAACCCCGCTGGGCAGAGAACCCACGTTGAGAGAAGGAACCACGTTGGGCAGGAGGGGTAGGTGGTATACCTTGACTAGGTGAAAGAGTGGATGGGCCCGGCGAGTTAGAAGCAAGGCATGCCTCACTTAATTTCTTCTCAAGCCCATCCATCCTTTCTCTAAGCAGTTTCATCTGACTGGCAATATTGTCTAACTTCTGACCAGTAGTGTCAGAAGAAGACTGTGCCATCTGTTTAGACTGTTTGTCAACCTTGACATGCTGGCTGTCACTGACAGATGATGTCAAAGTTGACATCTGCTTTGTAATGGCAGATGTACTCAGATCTTGTTCTATTGATCTGATTGACTTCAACAGGCTGTTGAAGTTTTTATCAGCTTCAAACTTAAACCTGCTGGAGTTCTTTAAAAGTGGGTCTTTCAGGCCATTCCAAAGTTTTGAACACAGCATTTCATTTTTGATATGCTGGTCAATAACTCTGTTTTGAGTGGCTTGCCTCAATAAATTTTCAATTCTAACACTGAAATCAGCAACTGATTCATTGGGCAGTTGTGATTCCAGGTAGAATTGTGTGAAGTAAAACTTCACAGGAGGAAACATTGCCATATATCCCCTCAAGTTTGGTTAAAATATCTGTAGGTGAAGAAGTTTCACCAACTGTGAGTAAAATCTCTCTGGCTTTGCCTTTTAAAGATTTTCTCACAGCCTGTAAAATAAAAGACTCAGGGTAAACTGATTCCCTGATCAGGCAGTTGAGTTCGAACTTCCAAACTTCAAAGGAAACATCCCCTTTCTGATTTTCACCAGAAAAGAATGGAAGTTGCGGAACCCGCATGCCTGATAACAAAGAATTATTGAGGGTACTATTAAAAGAGCCTTGACCCTGTAATGAATAACTTGAGGGTGGCAAAGTATTTAAAGAAGGAACATAATTCTGGTTTGACAATGGTTCCTGTTTTATTTCCAGAGGGGGAGGTTGTGTAACATAATCGCATTTTGCAGATTTTATATTTTGTTGTATATTTTTAGTTTCTTGATGCGAAAATGTTTTACAAACTGGCAGAGGAGAAATATTTTGTTCCCTCCCCACCACTCGCGCATTAGGGACATTATAATATGCTTCTCTTCTCGAGTGGTGGAAAGGAAGCTCAGGGCTAAAAGTCACCCTCTGGCCCTGCTTTTGGGGATACCTGGGCTCATCTCGGAGGGGATTGGGAGGAGGTACAGATGATGGCTGAACAAATGGGTCTAGCCTATCATGGGAATATTGTAACACAGTAGGGGTTCTTGTATGTATTGTTTTTCTTATATTAGAAATGACCTATATCATATAGGTAGGGTCAGGCGAGAAGACAATCCCAGTACATTTTTTTCAGTAGATGAAAACTGCGAAGTAATATCAGACCATAATTGTGACCAACACTCACATGACCCGTCAAAGTCAGGTTAATTCCGTTTAATGACGGATTGAGATGAAAACTGCGAAGTAATATCAGACCATAATTGTGACAAACACTCATATGACCGTTCAAAGTCAGGTTAATTCCGTTTAATGACGGATTGAGTGCTCATATGACTAGCCCCGAGCGATAGCTGTCATGTGAACCCGGTCAAAGTTAGTTTAAATACCGTTTAATGACTGATTAAGTGCTGATGCATGGATGTGTCATGTTTTTATGGTCAGTTATGAAACCTAGGAGATGTATATAAACTGGGGTTGTTTTCTAGTCGGCAGTCAGTCTTTCACTCCGCTTGGTAAAGAGCTGAAATAAAGCAAGTTGAACATTTTCCGTGTGTTCTGTTTCCTTGACTGTGTGACAGATAAACGAAGTGGTGAACCGTGACCAGATCTGAAGAAAAAGAAGGAGAAGAGGAACTAAGGTAAGTGTCTTTTTGATTATTGCTTTTCTTGTAATGGCGGAAGGAAATCAGTTGCCAGATGTTGATCAGAATGCTCAAAATGTTTTATTTCACAATGAAGTCACAAACGCTTTTCGGCAATTAACAGAACAACTTGGGGCTTTATCAAATTCGGTTGGTAATGCTAGTATAGGGCAGTTTATTTCACCTTTTGATGGGAAAAACAGTAGAGAATTTCATCCTTGGGTAAAACAAGTAGAGAAATTTTGTAAATTGACAAATGTACCAGCAAACGGCGTGAAACTTGTAGCGTACAATGCTAGCAGAGAGGTTGTTAGTAATTTTCTTGCTAGATACTTGACTCAATTTCCCGCAGCAACCTGGGACATGATAAAAATAAAACTTTCTCGCAGGTTTTCCACTATTATTGACCCCTCCCATGCGTCCTGTTTATTACGGCGCATTCATCAAAGGGACTCAGAATCGGTACAGTCTTATGCAGAAAGGCTGATTGAATTAGCGGAACAGGCTTCCACAGGTTTGGACAACGCTGCGCAGCAAGCTTTGGCTACGCAGTTGGTGGGGTATTTTATTGATGGGTTAACATCAGACCAAATTAAAATGAAACTTCTTAGGGTAAACCCACCCACTCTGGATGAGGCGGTAAATAGTGCGATATATGAGGTAAATTTGAGGAAACGGTTCAATCTCCGCGCAGGCAGAGATATGCAGCCTGATCGGCCTGCTCATGAGCCAATGGATATTGGTCATATTAGACCAAGACGATGGCAAAACCCAAGACATGAAAGGGGAGGTAATTTTGACTAAAACACAAGGCGTGAAAGGGGAGGTAATTATGACCAAAGAAGGCAGGTCAACGCAGTAAGCAATCAAGAGAGTTATTATAGCCGAGGGCAAAATTCTCAATACAGACAGCAAGGTCATGAGCTAGGTCATAAGACCAGATTCAATATGAACGGAAGGCGCTGTTATCTTTGCAATTCGCCAAATCATTTACAAAGAGAGTGTCCTGAGAAAACTCGACCTAAAAGCGCAACCCAAGATGAAACCACTCAGGAACAGAAAAACCATTTAAACTAAAAACCTCTCTCTATCGTAAGGCGGCAGATAGAGGGAGAAATAGCACATCAACATTTAAAATTTCTTTGGCGGGAAATCCAAATTCATGTTGTTTAACATTAGAGAAAAGAAAACTAAGAGCTTTGGTAGATTCAGGAGCTGAAGTAAGTCTAATAAATTTAAAAACTTACCAGTCCTTAAAAGTAAAATCCCCTTTAAGAAAAATAAAAGTAAATCTGCAGTCAGTAAATGGGGAACAACTAAAGGTGCATGGCATAACTAATTTAAACTTTTCGCTCAAGGGCACACAATTGAACCATAATTTTTACGTAGTTTCTAACATGAATAGGAACATTATTTTAGGACAAGATTGGCTGATAAAAAATGGGGTCAGAATGTATTACGACTTAGGCTGCCTGAGGGTAAATACCTCATGTTCCTTTAGTTGAAGATATACATATAGCATCAATTGTACGGTTAAAGTCTACACTGGTGCTTAAACCACACACTGCCTATGTTTGCAAGGGCAGGGTGAAAAACAACCCACAAATATCAAAACAATGCATTTATCAAGTGTCCGCAATTGAGCAGAGCTTCATTAGCAATGAACCAGGGATAGAATTGACAGATGCTGTCATAAAATTAGATGACTCAGGGTCATGTCCAGTCCGCATAGCTAATAACACAGGTAAAACATACAAATTAAAGAAAGGATGTGTCATAGGAAAAGTTAATCAGGTGAATGAGGAATGCATTCAGCAAATAAATTCAATAAGCAGTAATGTTAACGATCAGTACACCCATGAGGAGCTATTGACAGAACTCAATTGTCCTGAGCAACATAAGGATCTGATAACTAATCTTTTGCAGCAAAATAGGGATATATTGGCAAAGAAAGACACTGATTTAACGCCAACAGACACGGTTACCCTAAAAATCGAAACCAATGACCATCCTCCCATAAAACTGAGGCCCTATCGTACACCCCTAAATACCCGAAAAATTATTGACAAGGCCGTAGATGAAATGCTAGAGGCAAATATCATTGAAAGATCGAGGTCAAGTTGGGCGTTTCCGGTTATCATAGTGGAAAGAAAGATGGTAGTAGTAGGTTTTGTATAGACTACAGAAAGCTGAATAAAATAACAAGGCCAATGGCTATAAACTTACCTCTCATTGACGATGTAATAAACCGACTATCAGGGGCAAAATACTTCACCTCTATGGACCTTCGGGCGGGTTACTGGCAGGTTAAGTGCCATGAGGACTCCCAAGACCATACTGCATTCACGTGTCACAGGGGCCTTTTCTCCTTTAAGGTCATGCCATTTGGCTTGTGCAATGCGCCGGCCATCTTCACTGAGCTCATGAGTGAGGTGTTAAGTGGCTTAGACGACTTTGCCGCAAGCTATTTAGATGATGTGTTAATTTGGTCAAATAGCTTGGAGGAACATTTGAATCATATCCAACAAGTATTTGATAGATTTAGACAGCACAAACTAAAACTAAAGCTTAAAAAGTGTAGCTTTCTCCAAAAAGAAACTTCTCATTTAGGGTTTGTCATAAGCAAGCAAGGGGTAAAACCGGATGAAAATAAGGTACAGGCAATACGGAGCATGCCTCCACCTAGTAGTGTCAGGGAAGTAAGGGGTTTTATTGGTGCTATGTCTTGGTATCGGAGGTACGTGCCAAACTTTTCAAAGATAGCTGAACCTTTAATTGCCTTGACAAGAAAACATGCTAGGTTTAAGTGGACACCTGAATGTCAGACTGCTTTCGAATTTCTTAAAGAAAGTTTGTCGGTCATTCCACTGCTTGCCTATCCGGACACCAATTTGCCATACAAACTATACACAGATGCAAGTGCAGACTGCATAGGGGCTGTCCTGTCCCAGGAACAGGAAGACATTGATGAAGACGGAAATGGAACGGGCAAGATGGTCGAAAAGCCCATTTATTTCCTGTCGCATAAACTCAGCCCTACGCAATGTAGGTATTCCACTATTGAAAGGGAATGTTATGCCATTTATTATGCGCTGCAGAAGTTGCACACCTACTTGCACAATGCCCAGTTTGAAATCTTCTGTGATCATCAACCCCTGAAATACCTCCTTGGGAGCCCAATGATGAATAAAAGGGTACAGATGTGGGCCCTTACCATACAGGGGTACAATGCAGAAATAAAATATATAAAAGGAAGCTCGAATTGCTTGGCCGATATGCTTTCGCGACTTCCGGGAAACGAAGAGGATAAGGTGCCTCAAGGCCAGTCAGTTACTGAGGAAGAAATAGTCCCTGACGTATCTGACCGGTCATATGAGATAGGGGTAATTAACTCCAACGAGGCTGACCTAAATAAATTTGCATCATGTAAATTTCAAGAAAATGACAAGTTAAATAAACCAGACACTTTGTGGTTAGACATGGTTGCTGAACAATTAAAAGATCCAGAAATATATACCATAAAAACTCAGCTAGAGGCGGATATTCAGGCCCATAAGAAATACATAGTATTAGACAATGTACTATACTATATTTCCCATGTTGACGAAGACCCAGTAGTACGCCTATATGTCCCAACTCACCTCACTGAAAAGGTAATAGCAAACATCCACAGTGTAGTACATTTGGGGTTCGATAAGACCTTTGACGCCATACGGTCAAAATATTTCTGGCCGAACCTATATAAACATGTATATGACTATGTTTCCAAATGTGTAGATTGCCAGACCCGCAATATGCAGAAGGTTAAGTCCCCCTTAAAAGAGGTCGACACACCCCCTTTTCCATTTGCAAAAATGGCCATAGATATGGTGGGACCCTTACCCAAAACCTTATCAGGGAATCAGTACATCTTTACGGCCATTGATTGGTACTCTGGTTACTTAGAGGCGTGGCCACTACCTGATAAAAAGGCTGACGGCATCGCTCATCTCATACTAGATGAGTTATTTCCCCGATATGGGTGCCCATTAGAGGTGGTGTCGGATAATGGAAAAGAACTGTGCAATGCCACCCTGGAGAACCTCTTTAACAAGTTAAACGTCCGTCACAGGAAAACGAATGTTTACAGCCCAAATGAAAACAGGGTCGAGCGATCCCATAGAACGTTGTTAGACGTGTTGTCCAAAAAGGTAAAAGACAACCCGCAGGCATGGGATTTGTACTTAAATCAAGCCCTAGCAGCTATACGGTTCAGTGAAAATGTGTCAACCAAGCAATCCCCTTTCTTTTACTTGTTCCAGCGAGACCCCGTCTTACCCATTGATAACTTGCTCAAACCCCGACGAAAGTATTATGGTGATGACATCATAGAAAGGGGCTTAGAACAAACTCATCAAGCCTTCGTATTAATGCACCGTAGGCGTAAACAAGCTCATAGAAGACAGGCAAAATATGCAGACAAAACCCGTAAGATAACAGACTTCAAAGTAGGGCAACCTGTGTATCTTAAGAAACATAAACGAAACAGCAAAATAGACAAAAAAATGGAGTCCATATTTTAGGATAATAAAGCAATTAGGGGACAAGACTTGGGAGTTAAGAGATCAATTAACAGGGGAGATCCTAAAAAGCAGTGCTGACAATATGAGGCTAGCTAACATAGATGAGTGGGAGATACCAAAATCCCAGAGCCAGCGAAAGTTTCGCAGAGCCCACTATGTCATGACCCCTGAAGGTACAGAAAACGAGACCGCGACATCAGACACTGATTCAGAATCAGAAGGTCCGGACATTCGTTTAGCTAAGAAGTACCGGAGGGTAAGGTCAGACTCCGAGGAAGAAGAACACATTCCTCTGGCCGAGCTTGCCCGCAGGCTAAAAGCTAGGAAAGCTAGGCTAAGACAAGAAAATGCAGACCTTAATTCAAGGGAAACAACCCAGAAAGGAAATATCATGAAAGATAAGAGTAGTGGGTCCGACACAGCTTCTGAACAGACCAGCTCTTCAGACAATGAAAACAGCGGCCTAAGTGGCTCTGAAAGAAGCTCTGACGAGGGCAGGGTCAGAAAAATGGAAGTAGATAATGTCATCAGAAACAAACAAAAGAAATTCCGTAGAGTTAAAACGGAAAAGAGTAAAGTTAAAACTTTGCTCGAGAGCCTTGTTGATGTGCTATAAAGCTGCCTAAACCTTTTGTAAATAAGAAAAATGAACCATTAGGGTGATGGAATTTAATACTTAATTGTGTTTTTTTTTTGTTGTTTTGTTGTAGCCGACAGCTTATACCCACAACTAGAAGCAACCCTCTTATTAACTTGGTTTTTGTTCTTTTGATAATAAGAAAATTATTAAAACTATGTCGGCTAATGCAGGATTCACCTCAGAACTCGTGGGGTTCGAAAGGTGTTTGGCCTTTATTGATTGGTGCGAGTTTCCAGAGGCCGTTAAGCTGGAACTCAAGGATTTCATAACTTGGGGTGAATTCAGTTTACTCGATCACGAGCCATGCGCACTCTTCAACCTACTGGAGAGGTTCGCGCTCCTTAACGTTGTGGCCTACCTGACTGAGGTGGGAATGTGTGAGAGCTGCCTTCAAGAAGTCGAGCAGCATCTGAAGGAGATCACAAACTATTTGATCTCTAACCTTTCACATGGGGCTGACGCGCTTACAAGGCCTTCGACCTTGTACATGCGCTGTCTCAAGAATATCGTCCTTCGTAGACAGGGTGTCCTACAAGCGACCGTCAATGACAGGTCCATACCGCGCCTTATGCGTTTCCATATCAACTATTTTTAGGAAACTGCACATTCATCTGGAGATGTTTAAGGTGGAGCAGACAGGTCTACCATGGGAGGTCATTGAAGACCTATACACCCTGAAAGATCTGAATGATTTGGGGAAAGCAGAGTCTCCCATGAGCCTCTACGAGATCCTTGAAAGAGGGGTGGTCTATGATGTAGTCCATCGACTAAGATGGGGGGGTACTGCTGAAAATTTTATAGAATTAATAGAAATAAAATACAGATGGGTTAGGAGAAGCCTCTTAGAAATCCACTTTGGGTACGATCTTCTTCACGACGAGAGACCGGATTTCTTCGAAAGGTCCCTGCATTATGTCATGAGGAACATACCCCTGCCTTATGATTTTACGGAAATGGCGGCCCGACTGCGCCGCATAATTACATTTCACCAAGAATATTATGAGGCCTAGTAGTGAACGATGACCTATTTTTGAGGTCAATTTCATGGAAACCGATCATTCCCGACCACCATTCCAGGTCGTACTAGTAATGATCTTTGTGTTTTTCAGGTTGAAATGGCTCGTGTGACCACATTCCTTCTTATTTTTGGCTATGGGTTAGTTTTAATTGAATCGGATCCTGCAGTTGATCATTCGATAATTCACGAAAATGTCTTATTTTACAAGGACGGGGAGATGTCTCTCTCTAGTTCCCGTTGGATTTTAACTTTAGTATTGGATATTGGAGTATACGAAAACTTCATTAGTAAGCTTACTGCTGATTTGAAAATGGCTAAGAACCTAACAGTATGGGCGTCTAAACATTACAGTGGGGATAGACTGGCAGGGTATTCATCTGTCTTTCAGTCTCTTCAAGATGAGATCATCATGTTAGAAAACATTAACGTCGACATTAAAAGGAGTTTTTTGAACTTGAAATCTTTGAAGCATAAACAAAAACGGGCACTATTTGGCTTCATGTCTGGAGTTTTAGGATACCTCTTCGGCACCTTAAGTAGCTCAGATCTTAATGACATACGGGGTAACATAAATACCTTAGCTAGGAACCAACAGTTAATCACACACACACTTGAAAAAAGTCTCTCTGTACTGAATGTAACCCGGTCTGAAATCGCCCAAAATAGACAAAGCCTGAATGACATAATAGATGCAATGGCAAAAATTGACAAAGAACTAGAAAATGTGGCACAAACATTAAGCCGACAGGTAAACCGATTACAAGAGACTGTACATTGGTTCGCTACCATAGATATGGTAGTGGAGGAAATGAGGACGGCGATTCAAAGGTCAATGTACTATTTCCTCCGGCTACAAGTGCAATTAAATGCACTGTCAACAAATAGGTTATCCCCGAGCATCATAGAACCTGCTGAATTCAAGAAGGTTCTTAAAGACATTGAGACCCAACTGCCCAAGTCTTTTGGATTGCCAGTGGACATTGAGGTTGATCTTTGGTCATTGTACAAACACCTTGTTTGTCAAACAATAATGGAAGATGATAAAATCATAATAATAATACCCATACCGTTAATAGACTATACGAAACAGATGGATCTATATAAGGTCTATAACTTGCCTTTACCCATAAGCACGGTTTATCGATCCAATAATAAGACAGAAACGGAAATGTTAACGTACTATACACTTGAATCAGAATATATCGCTATCAACCCCGAACGCACTCAGTACATGCTCTTAAGTCAACATGATAGGGATGTATGTAAAGTGGGGTTTCCTAAGCTATGCACTTTAAGAAAACCAATTCATCATACAAATTTAGCCAGAATGTGCCTCTTAGCCGTATTCAGCAATGATAAGGAAAAAATAAAACGCCTGTGTACGACAGTCGTAACTTTTAGCCAAGACCTTCCACATGTTCAATACTTAAGCGACGATACATATATCATTATCACTAGGGTTCCCCTGATATTTAATCTGGCATGTCAAAACGAAGTACGTCAAAAGATTGACATCTCTGTACCTTATGGGTTCATTAGGGTCAGGAAGGGTTGTAAAGCGACTTCTGACAGGGTAACCCTTACGGGGGTCTATGAACATGGGTCTTCACATACGATTCACAATAATGCATTGAGTATTTTGCAAACTTACAACTTCACCAACCTAAACATTTGGGAGCCATTTAAGGCAAACATGCCCAACTTGAGGGGCGCTGTGAGATTACCTCAGAAACTTAAGCATCTTAAAGAAGTTCCGGTGGATCAGCTTCTCGAAGGGATAAACCAGGTGGGTCCAGTCAGACCCATGAAGGTCATCCATTTTCCTTGGTGGGGTTACGGTTTAATGATTCTTGGTAGTGTAACTTCAGTTATTATGGGCATTCTGATCTATCATAAGTGGGGCAATGCTGTTGCTGGTTCCTTGCCTGCCGCCTGCAGGAAGAGTGGTGATCGAGGGGCACGAGCCAGCGTTCCGTACTCCGACGACCCTGGTCAAGAGATGGCTGAACTAAATCATGGAGAAGAGCGCCACTCTCGCATTATCTACAGACGGGAGAACATAAGGGGAGATGACGACATGTTGCAGCAAACGAGAGCTTTGCTAGAGAAAGATAAACCGACAAGCCATCCAGACAAGCAAGGGTCAGCAGGTGGGATGATACGATTACTCCCACTACAACCCACCAACCAGTCAACAACTGCTAGAGAACAGTAACTATGAACATTATTGTTAAATAAAGTTATGGTCAGTGGACACTGTGAGATTATCACGAAATGAACTTCAGCAAAATGTGTTTGAATCCACATGACTAGTTAATGAGAGCAGTGATAGTCAAGACTTTACCGTTAGTTTAATTCTCCGACTTAATCTTCAGTCATGTCTGTCTAGACATAACCTGATACGAGAACCGATAGGATACATGTCACACATGGTCAACACGGATGAAAAGAAAGAAAACACAACGCGTAATCCGAAGAAACCTATACGATCACATGGTACAACACAAATGGTACTATACCATAATGGTACGACATACTGGTACGTCACATGGAACAACATAAATGGTACTACACGACAATGGTACGACATAGTAGTACGACAAATGGCACAACCTAAAATGGTGCTGCAAGTGAATAGTACAACTACTATGGTACGACTCAATGGTACCACCGACATGGTACTACTCTGGTACAACTACTATGGTACGACTCAATGGTACAACCGACATGGTACTACTCTGGTACGACTAACTATGGTACAACTTAATGGTACTACGTGACACGAGAAACCAGCTGTGAACGTTATTAACAGAATAGAAGAAATATTCTATTGACTAGAGATTGCTAATTGTGATAGCTTGTGTATATAATAAAGACTTGAAAAACTCAGACATACTGAGTATTGTATACAGAGACTGTTTTAAAGATGCTATGAATTAATGACTTAACCTTACTGTGTTACTGACCACTACAAGTTGAGTTGAATTGGTTATAAAAAAGGAATATGCTATCAAACGGTAGCATATTTCTTTTTAAAATACGTTAGGGGGGATGTAACACAGTAGGGGTTCTTGTATGTATTGTTTTTCTTATATTAGAAATGACCTATATCATATAGGTAGGGTCAGGCGAGAAGACAATCCCAGTACATTTTTTACAGTAGATGAAAACTGCGAAGTAATATCAGACCATAATTGTGACCAACACTCACATGACCGGTCAAAGTCAGGTTAATTCCGTTTAATGACGGATTGAGATGAAAACTGCGAAGCAATATCAGACCATAATTGTGACAAACACTCATATGACCGTTCAAAGTCAGGTTAATTCCGTTTAATGACGGATTGAGTGCTCATATGACTAGCCCCGAGCGATAGCTGTCATGTGAACCCGGTCAAAGTTAGTTTAAATACCGTTTAATGACTGATTAAGTGCTGATGCATGGATGTGTCATGTTTTTATGGTCAGTTATGAAACCTAGGAGATGTATATAAACTGGGGTTGTTTTCTAGTCGGCAGTCAGTCTTTCACTCCGCTTGGTAAAGAGCTGAAATAAAGCAAGTTGAACATTTTCCGTGTGTTCTGTTTCCTTGACTGTGTGACAATATGGATCTCTAAAATGAGGGTCAGGATTGTACTCCTGTTTAATGTTAACAGGAGAACGAATTATAGCAGGCTCTTGTCTGGGCAATAGGTGTTGGAACTCTTTAGGGTAAGGGGGTCTTGCAGGTGGGCTGGGAGAGCGTTTGCCATATAAAGGACCTTGATTTGACTCCAGGGGTCTAAGTGGGGAT
This sequence comes from Lucinisca nassula, assembly GCA_963580285.1. Lineage (NCBI taxonomy): Eukaryota > Metazoa > Mollusca > Bivalvia > Lucinida > Lucinidae > Lucinisca > Lucinisca nassula. Next base: position 126,962 of record CAUZLF010000194.1, on the reverse strand, counting down.
TCTTGGGGTAGGGCTGGGGTAATTGGGGTCATTGGTTTGGGTGTGGGTGGGACAACTAGGTTGATTTGTTTGGGTGGGGGAGGGAAAACAGAACTCCTTTGTCTGGTTGTGGGCGGGGCAACTGGAGACACTGGGTTGGGCTTGGGTTGAATATGGGACCTCCGTATGGGTGTGGGTGGGGGAACAACTCTAAATTGGGGCTGGGTGGTTAAAGCAGGCACCACAGGTGTACCAGTAGCCCCAACATATCCAAGCTCACTTGCTTGGGTTAAATCTTCTTCTTCCTCTTCTACCTCTTCTTCTTCCTCTTCTTCTTCTATTTCCTCTTCATGGTGAGGAATTATGTCAAAGCGGCCTGTACGCCTTAACATCTCGACCATGAAGTCTATGTCCTTTTCAGGCCATAAAGATTTAAAATTAATGCCTTCACCTCCTTCTGCCATGATTCACTATAAACAATTGAAGATAAGTAAACAAAATGAAAAAAATGAAAATTGATTTATTAATTCAATTTCAAATTTTCAAATTATCAGGGTTTACCTGTATTCCATGGACATCACCATAGAAAGTCTTCGTCCAAAATGGCAGCAATGCAAAACTATCTCAAAATACCGAAAGTGCAACTGGTACCCACAACATTCCATACAATATACCAATATTCTATGGTCTAATGTTCTATAGTTTACTGTGTGACAAAAATGTATATTCAACACAAAAAATGCACAAAAATAATCACAGGCAGTTACATATAGCTTTGCTAAACTATTAACACATTACATGGACTTGTCCATATAATGAGTTGCCTGTCACAATATGTACCACTTTTAAACTATAAAAATCCACAAAATATTCAAAAGTGACAGGATTCTTCAGTTACATTAATGTAAGGATACTCACAAATAATGAAGATCTAACTAATGTGAAAATTTTCACAACAGCAAGAAATTCTATGTACTACAATGTATGTCACACAACTATAGAGCTGGGTACCAGAGCAAAGAGAAAACAACAATACATTCACCTAATTTGCACAAATGAATTAATTTTAAAACAACAACACTGCATTTGCACAATACATGACGATAGCATACAATAACACTTGTTTGGTGAAGACGGAAACTTGAGTAAGTGAGGCTTGCATGGGCTTGCATGAATAAGCCAACTTTTTTTTTTTTTTTTTTTAATGGCGGAGACAACACGAGTACCCGAAGAAAAACACCAGACGGACTTTCATATCTGATTCAGGGGTGTGCTTTCCAAGACAATGACCATGACTAATGAATTGATGGGAACATGTACAATGATGCAAAAGAATGAATATAAAAATATGGTATAACTAGTCTTACCAGAAAGCAGTCTTCATGATCTTCTAAATGTGACATACAGCAAGAGAAAGTACCAGTGCAAGGGAAGTGATGTTAGTGGTTACCTTAACTTGTGCATCGAAGATAAATCACCAACTGAAAAATGTATGAAAAAGTATCAGAAAAATAGAATAAAAACTAGATCTGCAGTCGATGGTATACCATCGCAAATACCCGCTTTTTCTATGAATAACACTAATGACTATGTATTAGCTAGCCAAAACTACATGTTAGTTAAAAAAAGTTGCAAAGAGCATTCTAACTGATAAGCAAAGTTTCAGAAGTGTAACTCTTATAGTTTAGAAGATATGGCAAAGTCATACTTTTTGACTTTTGACCTTGGAGTTATGTTAAGGTCCTCCTAAAGTATCCCAATTTATTCTATATTCCAACAGCCATCCAATAACCAAGTTTCAGAAGTGTAACTCCAATAGTTTAGAAGATATGGCAAAGTCATACTTTTTGACCTTTGACCTTGGGGTCGAGGTCACAACAAAAGTAGCCCAACATATTCTATATTCCAAGGACCATCCAATAAGCAAAGTTTCAGAAGTGTAACTCCAAAAGTTTAGGAGATATGGCAAATCATAATTTTTGACCTTTGACCTTGGGGTCATATTGAGGTCAAGGTCACACCAAAAGTATGCAAATTTATTCTATATTCCAAGGGCCATGCAATAACCAAAGTTTCAGAAGTGTAACTCTAATAGTTTAGAAGATATGGCAAAATCATACTTTTTGACCTTTGACCTTGGGGTCAAGGTCACATCAAAAGTAGCCTGACATATTTTATATTCCAAGGACCATCCAATAAGCAAAGTTTCAGAAGTGTAACTCCAATAGTTTAGGAGATATGGCAAATCATAATTTTTGACCTTTGACCTTGGGGTCATGTTGAGGTCAAGGTCACAAAAAAGTTGCCCACTGCCATCTACATTCCATGTACTATCCATATGCAAAGTTTCAAAAGTGTAACTTCAGTGGTTACAGAGGAGATCCATTTACAAGAAACGTGACGGACGGACAGACAGACAGACGGACAGACGGATGGACGGACGGACGGACGGACAGACAGACGGACTGACGCCGGATCGAACTGTGGTACGAAAACAATATACCCGATTTTTCTTCGAAAAAGCGGGTATAAAAAAATCTAAGATACATGTACATAATTAGCAAAATGTCACACAAAAAGCTTAAATCTCAAGTAAAGGTATGCATTTTGCCTATGAATGGCTTTCTGATGTTAATAGCACTTTTCAAAATACCTGATACAATAAAATAATAAATGACGCCTAAGTCTGATCAGGGACCACACGGCATGATCAGAGTCTTCACTGTGTGAGACAGAAGTTTGCGGTCAGATGCCTTGAAATGTGTCTCAGAAAGACAGAACGAGAGCGGCCAACAGACATGGACACATGGACATTGCAAAAGGGGTACACACTATTTGCCTATCCATTACATTGTAAAAGGGGTACACACTGTTTGCCAAAAAAAAAAAATTGACATAATAAAGTTACAAAATACCGAACATACTGCTTCTGCTGGTAAGTTTTAAGAATATAGAGTAGAGAAAGAGAGCTTGATCAAATCAATTGGCAGGTCTACACTGCACAAGTCATGTAAGTTTATTTACATGTACATTCTATGTATATGTAAACAAACTATACATGTACACAACAGAGGCAATTTTTCAGATTAAGGAAGAAAGAGAGTCACTGAGCACTGTCACTGATATATTACGTCTGTCTTATGTGAAGACAGAAAAGAAAGTCGCTATATTCCATGTTAAAGCAATAAAATGTCACTGAAAACTTTCAATAACAGGTAAGTCAATACACAGGCGAAAACGAAAGTAGAAAATACATGATGACCTAATTCGGTGTTACTGATAAACAGACAGCTAATGCACAGAATGTATGAATTAATCAATAAAGAAGCACTAAATAAAAGTCACACTGGTACATACCATGATGTAAATTCACAATTAAAAGAAAAATACTTAGTAAGTCCTGGCAAACATGTTTATGAACAGATGAATAGAGGTCTTGTGACGTCACAGGAAGATGTGGGTGTAAGCTGGTACTCCGTCTCCTGTCAACGATCACAGTAGAGAACCGAAAGTTGGGCGCCAGTGTCACGGGAAAGATTTGCTGTTACGGGCTGATGGATTTAAGGTGGTTGTGGCCACATGATGAAGATGTTGTTTCAACGTCAACGTTATAACTTCTCCCGTATCTCAAGGGGGTTCGGGGTTCAAAGGACGACAACTCTATTGGATGTTTCCATGTTTTTGAGATATCTTTATGATAGAACCTTCTCCCTCTCGACCTCGGTCATCCTGAATAATAATATGAATATCCTAAGTAATTAGGAATAACATAAAGATGTGTCCGTCAGGTGGTCGTGAGACCTACCTTCGCCAGGGACAAAAGAAAGACTGACCCCGAGGTCGAGAGATCGAAATGGCAAGATACGAATATTCATGAAATTATGACAATTATGATAATTTACAAATGTTCATCATGAAAATGAAATAAAGTAAACGCATACCTGAATAATAATATGAATATCCTAAGTAATTAGGAATAACATAAAGATGTGTCCGTCAGGTGGTCGTGAGACCTACCTTCGCCAGGGACAAAGAAAGACTGACAAAGGCTGAGGTAAGAATGTGCGCATGCGGTGTTAATCAGTGAAGTGAAAAGCGCGCGAGACTTACATAAGGACACCGGAAATAGATATACGCTACTCAGGAATGCTTAATGCTTAATGAGAGATGAAATATATGAGTATATGATGTATGAAAAATAACAATCAATAGGGGAAAATAACTGGAGATGATTAGAAAGTCCTAAACGCAAGCGCTCCTCCAGTTTCCATAATTTCACCCTGTGACAAATGGAAAGCGACAACATGAAGTCTCTTTCATAACAATACAAAAACAGATCAGCCACAAGAGGTGCGCAATTCGTACCCATAGGAATACCCACAATTTGTCTAAATAACTTAGTACCGAATCTAATATAAATATTGTCAAGTAGAAAGTTGAGGGCATCACACTCTTTCTGACATGACCAAAGTGTATAATTCTTATGCTCTTTAGAAGTGAAAAATGCATTTCTGACATTACATGCAAGATAGAGAGAATCTTCTCTGTGAAAAGTCCATTCAATTAAATCATTAAGCATTTCTTTACAAGATTATAAGGAAGTGTAGTGTAAAGAGTGGAAAAATGGTACGTAGACAGACTAGAAGCACGAAAACGTCTGGATTTCAATTTATTTAAAGTAGAAGTAAAACAAAGATCAGGAATTGATACAATTAACTTACTCCACCCATCAAAGACACCAAAGGGAAAGAAACACAAACATTAAGCGACCAGACCAAAATGGAAACCTAAACAAAGGAAGGCCATAAGGACAGTTACTTTCCCACAAAATGGTCATATGGCCATCCAAAATAAAAAGACAAGTGATACACACAGTAAGTAAAAAACAACAACATAAATAAATCGCCACAGAAGAACCGCCTTGGAACGGTTAGTGGAAAGATTTCCACTCGGGGGCTTAAATCGATTTTACGTGGCCACAATCCTGGCCCTTACTTCCGTCGCGATTTAGACAAATAATTTGTTCAGTCCGCATGAAAACCTCATTCGAATTTCTTATAGACCAAAACAGATTTCTTCCTGATCTTTCAAAGACTTTACCATAATATTTATTCACATGCGTTTTTATAGCAGTAAGACAGGAAGTGAATAATTCAGAAAGTTCAGTGGCAGTGCAAGACCTAGAATTGGCAATAAACCGTGCTTTGTAAGGTCTTTTATGAAGTTTTGGTAACAAGTATAGCGTAGGAAGCTTGTCTTGGCCTTCTGTAACACACACAGCCAACTTGGTGGCTGAATGACAAATATGTTCATCTACTATAGCTCTCTCTTCAGCTAAAGGCTGAAGTTCATAGGCCTTAGTACCACCAAGCTCCTGCTTAAGCGTGTTTACATAGTGGAGCCGTCACACAACGACGACGTTGTTAGCGGCCTTGTCTGCAGGGGCCAAAACAAACTCTGAGAAATCAGAAATAAATTATTGTTTTGACTCATTCTAGACAGGTTTTTAATTATTTGGACCCCATTTTGATTTATATCAGTTGGCACCTTTGCTTCCCTCTTTAATTGCACGCCGGTGGGTCAGGCCTCAGATTCTATGACGGCTCCAACGTAAAGGCTTATTGAAAATTAGAGAGATAATGTCAGTTGGCGCCTGATGCTCAGTCTCTGGTCGGGCTCATCGGAGTCTAACTGTTGGTTTTCTTTTGCTCCAGCATTTCAGTGGTTTCTTGCTGTCGAGTCCTCAACGTTGTCTCACCTCTGTGTTTCTTTGATTTTTGTGTTCACGGAGATGTTGCACTGATGAGTTAGGAGGCCTTCATGCGGACTGAACAAATTATTTGTCTAAATCGCGACGGAAGTAAGGGCGAGGATTGTGGCCATGTAAAATCGAGTTAAGCCCCCCAGTGGAAATCTTCCACTGACCGTTTCAAGGCGGCTCTTCTGTGGCGATTTATTTATGTTGTTGTTTGTTACTTACTGTGTGTATCACTTGTGTCTTTTAGTTTTGGATGGCCATATGGCCATTTTGTGGGAAAGTAACCGTCCCTATGGCCTTCCTTTGTTTAGGTTTCCATTATGGTCTGGTCGCTTAATGTTTGTATTTCTTTCCCTTTGGTGTCTTTTATGGATGGAGTAAGTTAATTGTATCAATTCCTGATCTTTGTTTTACTTCTACTTTGAATCGACTGCCTATTCAAAATTTGCAAAATTGCAGTATGTTTCTTCTGGTTTTCTTTGCTGGAACATTACAGGGTCACTGATGAGGCTTTATTAGCCGAAACTACGTAGTATGGCCCATCTACTTTCTAATGAATGTTTTCATTGCTCTTAATGGAACTCAGTTTTGATTTTTATTATTATTCTTATGAAATTCTTGATTACCTAGTTTAAGATGACGATAAGCCGTCTTAGGTTTAGGAGGTAATAAGTTAGTATTTTGAGAATAGAAAGAAATGCGTTTATTCACTAATTTTAAAATGCTTAGTTCCCAGACCTTAGGGGCTTTATGCTCAACATACTCTCGCTTACACCATCGATTACCGAATACGTTCAAGGCAGCAGCGATTTCATCTCTACATTTACTGAAATCAATTTTAGAAGGAAACCGATATTTCGGTCCTTTAAAAATTATATTCCTTATCCTAGAATCAGGAATAATTTTCAAATTACCAGTAATTACATGACCAGCAGCAGGATAGCAATACACTGAGTTTTACAATCACAAGAATCAGGAGTATTAGTATCAATAACAAGTTTATTGAAATTAAAAATGATAGATCTAACAGGTTTGTTATATTTATAACAAACCAGTGCTTCAGCTGAAGTGCACGACCCGCCGGATGCTTTAACTTTATGAGTGTTACCATATATGGGTATGGCGGCCAATTTGGCCATGTCACCTGGACCTAAAACGGTTCCCCAAATAAATGCGCTTTATCGTAAGGAGCAAAAATATATCTTATACTTTAGTACTGTATTCTGAATCGTTTGCAGGATAAAATGCATTCTCACTTTTCCAATACAAAAGCATATGTGTCAAAGTTCGACCTAGGCACAAAGAAGGTCAAGGTCAACTCAGGGTCACCATTTTAGCAATTTATGATGGGCCTACGTCCGAGATGCTATTTCTCAAGTTTCGTGGAAATCTGCCCAGTGGTTCTGGAGAAGACCATTTTTGAATGTTTTTTACCATATATGGCTTGGCGGCCATTCTGGTCATGTGACATGGACCCCATGAGCAAATTTTGGTTTCCCCCATCCCATAGAGGCTCCATATGAAATTTGACTTCAATCGGCCCAACGGTTTCCGAGGAGAAGCAGTTCGAAAATTTTCACATTTTTCGCCTCGGCGAGGCTATACTAAATGGAATGTAATATTTCGCAAGTTCATTGGTTAAATCTCATTGATATCTATCAGAATGCCAAAAATTGTTTAAATATTCCAAGCGGTTAAGTCACAATCACCAATTTTCACAAACGGGTTACGGGCGGACAGACAGACAGACCATATATGGCTTGGTGGCTTATAGATGGAGTAACGGTAGACGCAGTGCTTAAATGCGAACAACATCTGCACCGCTTGGCATTGCACTTAAAAATACTAGGATACATTCCACTTCTTTTCCACGGATTAGTATATTTTCGAAGGATCGGTGACTTGAGAGGAGATGGAACTATACGAAGATTATTTTTAAACATATTGGTATCGCTTGACCGAGGCTAGATTTTTTGGATTTGGCAGCATGTAAAGTAGAAGTAAAACAAAGATCAGGAATCGATACAATTAACTTACTCCACCCATCAAAGACACCAAAGGGAAAGAAACACAAACATTAAGCGATCAGACCATAATGGAAACCTAAACAAAGGAAGGCCATAAGGACAGTTACTTTCCCACAAAATGGCCATATGGCCATCCAAAATATAAAGACAAAAGAGATACACACAGTAAGTAACAAACAACAACATATATAAACTGTCACAAAAGAACCGCCTTGGAACGGTCAGTGGAAAGATTTCCATTGGGGGGGCTTAAATCGATTTTACGTGGCCACAATCCTCGCCCTTACTTCCGTCGCGATTTAGACAAATAATTTGTTCAGTCTGCATGAAGGCCTCCTAACTCATCAGTGCAACATCTCCGTGAACACAAATAATCAAAGAACCACAGAGGTGAGACAACGGTGAAGACTCGACAGCAAGAAACAACTGAAATGCTGGAGCAAAAGAAAACCAACAGTTAGACTCCGATGGGCCCGACAAGAGACAGAGCATCAGGCACCAACCAACATAACCAAGAATTAGATCTCTCTAATTCTCAAAAAGCCTTTACGTTGGAGCCGTCATAGAATCTGAGGCCTGACCCACCGGCGTGTAATTAAAGAGGGAAGCAAAGTTGTCAACCGTGATTGGGCTAACTACCATGCATGCAGTCTGTCGTATAACAGCCATGTTGTACATAATCTTTTTATATCGAAGAATGATTTTACGAAATTGGGTGTTGAATTCATTGCGGTTATATATTTTTCTGAATTTATATACTAAGTCACCATAAAATTCGGGTTCCGATAGACCTTGTTGCAGAAGAGATTTAAGTCCAATATTGAATTTTTGAATTAAATCAGAAAGGCGTCTATAAAATTTTGAAAAGGCTTTGCCTAGTTTATGGTACCGATAACCCTGATTAAGGAGTTTAGCCGTTAATAATTTATTACGAGTGTTGAAGTCAGTTACATGACTACACACTCTAGCAAATCGAATTAATTGCGAAATATAAACGCCATAGGATGGCGCACGAGGAACATCACCATCCAAATACGGAAAATTTACGATCTCAAAATCAAAGTCATCGCGTTTATCATAAATTTTGCACGAAACAAACCCATCTGCATTAGATGGATGTAAATCCAAAAACGGGGCCTCGGTATCAGAAGAATTTGCTTTATTTAACTGAAGTTCTGGGGGGTAAATCTGACTGATCAAACCATCGAAATAGGTGTTATCAATATTTAATAAATCATCTAAATATCTAGAAGTGGAGCTAAAAGCTTCAATCATTTCAGATTGGTTCTCAATGGAAAGCGACAACATGAAGTCTATTTCGTAACAATACAAGAACAGATCAGCCACAAGAGGTGCGCAATTCGTGTCCATCGGAATACCCACAATTTGTCTAAATAACTTAGCACCGAATCTCATATAAATATTGTCAAATAGAAAGGTGAGGGCATCACACACTTTCTGACATGACCAAAATGTATAATTCTTATGCTCCTTAGAAGTGAAAAATGCATTTCTGACATAACATGCAAGATAGAGAGAGTTTTCTCTGTGAAAAGCCCATTCAATTAAATCAGTAAGTCTTGTGCTGGTAAGTACGGTTTGAAGATTCACGAGAGAAGGGCAAACACTTCCGAGGTTATGACTAAGATTATGTGTTTTTATTAAGGCATGACAAACACATTGACAAAAGTAATATATCTATGACCCTTTTTCAGAATTAAGGTCTTGTAATGCTTAGTATTAGTGTAAAAATGAAAAAAGCTAAACGATCAGGTGATACAATCAGATCTCAAATTCTTCCCACAATATCACTCGGGAAAGAAGTCGAAACATGGAGCGACGACTAAATAAGGCGGACAACAGGCATACCGAGTCAGCAGCTCTTTGCCAAACAGGTGGTGACTCAGACTATCCAAAATGGAAGTGGAGGCAATGATCAGGAATCGATACAATTAACCCACAGCTTCCATCAGAGACACCAAAGGGAAAGAAACACAAACATGAAACAACAGAACCTAATGGAAACATCAATAGCGGTTGGCCAAAAGGACAGTTACTTTCCCACAAAATGGACAATAGGCTATCTAAAAAAATAATATAAGCGACACAAACACCCAAAGACAAACCATAACAAAAATAAACCGCGACAGAAGAACCGCTATGGAACGGTCAGCGGAAACAAAATTCAGCTGGGGAGGGGCTTAAATCGATTTTACGTGGCCACAATCATCGCCCTTACTTTCGTCGCGATCTAGACAAATAATTTGTTCAGTCCGCATGAAGGTCTCCTAACTCATCAGTGCAACATCTCCATGAACAGCAATCAAACAACTACAGAGATGAAACAACGGTGAGGACTCGACAGCAAGAAACCACTGAAATGCTGGAGCAAAAAAAAAAAAAAAAACACAGTTAACTCCGATGGGCCCGACCAGAGACAGAGCATCAGGTACCAACCAACATAATAGAAGTGGTGGCAATGACCAGGAATCTACCTACAGCTCCCAATAGAGACTCCCAAGGGAAACACAAACATGAAACAACAGGCCTAATGGAAACGTCAACATCGGAAAGCCAAAAGGACAGCTACTTTCCCACAAAATTGCCAATAGGCTATCCAAAATAAAGGTCGGCGGAAACGAATTTCACTGTAGGGGGAGGGCTTAAATCGATTTAACGTGGTCATAATCCTCGCCCTTACTTCCGTCGCGATTTGGAAAAATAATTTGTTCAATCCGCATGAAGGCCTCCTAACTCATCAATGCAACATCTCCGTGAACACAAATAATCAAACGACCAGAGAGATGAAACAACGGTGAGGACGCGACAGCAAGAAACCACTGAAATGCTGGAGCAAACGAAAACCAACAGTTACTCTCCGTTGGGCACGACCAGAGATAGAGCATCAGGCATCAACTAACATTACCTTGAATTAGATTTCTCTAATTCTCAATAAGCCTTTACGCTGGAACAGTCACAGAATCTGAGGCCTGACCCACCGGCGTGCAATTAAACAGGGGAGCAAAGTCGTCAACCGTGATTGGGTTAACTACCATGCATGCAGTCTGTCGTATAACATTTAGAAAGTTTAGTAGTCGTACAAGAGCTGGAGTTACCAATAAAGCGGGCTTTTGTCGCGGTTTATTTTTATTATGGTTTGTCTTTTTGTGTTTGTGTTGCTTAGATTATTTTATTTTGGATAGCCTATTGGCCATTTTGTGGGAAGTAACTGTCCTTTTTGGTTCCCGTTATTGATGTTTCCATTAGGGTCTGTTGTTTCATGTTGTGTTTCTTTGCCTTCGGTGTCTCTGATGAGAGCTGTTGGTTAATTTAATGGATTCCTGATCATTGCCGCCACTTCTACTTGTTATATTTATTGCAAATTATGACGCATATAGTTAAAAGTGCCGCATAATAAAACTGATGAGCTTTGTCATAGGATCTATTAGCCTCTTCATCTAATTACCTTTTTTCTGGAATAGGAAGATAACTTTAAAATGACATCATAGCGTGTCGACCACGTGTGTCTAATATATTTCAGCTAAAACTTTAAGAGAAGTATTCTTTTTTTCTTTATTGCGAGATATTTCCGTTTAGAATTGTCATTTTCCTTAATCCATGTGATCTAGAAATATTACATTTTCGATAAATATTATGGTTTCAGCATACTCTCCGTCCTTACATTGATTCTGAAATTAATCATAAACGCCATTTCTTCAAAATTTCCTTCATTAATAAGGGTATGGATTTTATAGATTTGCCCAGTATCTTCCGTGAGAGATCGGTGCTTTCTTCCATTCCTGCTTATTTTCAAAATACTGAAACACCTATAATTTGTTATAAATATAACAAACCTGTTAGATCTATCATTTTTAATTTCAATAAACTTGTTTCAGATCTTGATATTGATACTAATACTCCTGATTCATGTGATTGTAAAAACTCAAAGTATTGCTATCCTGCTGCTGGTCATGTAATTACTGGCAATTTGAAAATTATTCCTGATTCTAGGATAAGGAATATAATTTCTAAAGGACCGAAATATCGGTTTCCTTCTAAAATTGATTTCAGTAAATGTAGAGATGAAATCGCTGCTTCCTTGAATGAATTCGGTAATCGATGGTGTAAGCGAGAGTATGTTGAGCATAAAGCCCTTAAGGACTGGAAACTTAGCATTTTAAAACTAGTGAATAAACGCATTTCTTTCTATTCTCAAAATACTAACTTATTACCTCCTAAGCCCAAGACGTCTTTACGTCATCTTAAACTAGGTATTCAAGAATTTCATAAGAAGTTTGTTTTGGCCCCTGCAGACAAGGCCGCTAACAACGTCGTCGTTGTGTGACGGCTCCACTATGTTAACACGCTTAAGCAGGAGCTTGGTGGTACTAAGGCCTATGAACTTCAGCCTTTAGCTGAAGAGAGAGCTATAGTAGATAAACATGTTTGTCTTTCAGCCACCAAGTTTGCTGTGTGTGTTAACGAAGGCCAAGACAAGCTTCCTACGCTATACTGGTTACCAAAACTTCATAAAAGACCTTACAAAGCACGGTTTATTGCAAATTCTAGCTCTTGCACTACCACTGAACTTTCTAAATTATTAACTTCCTGTCTTACTGCTATTAAAACGCATGTAATTAAATATTGTGATAAAGTCTTTGAAAGATCAGGAAGAAATCTGTTTTGGTCTATAAAAAATTCGAATGAGGTTTTAAATAAATTGAAATCCAGACATTTTCGTGCTTCTAGTCTGTCTACTTACGATTTTTCCACTCTTTATACTACACTTCCTCATAATCTTATAAAAGAAAAGCTTAATGATTTAATTGAATGGGCTTTTCACAGAGAAGATTCTCTCTATCTTGCATGTAATGTCAGAAATGCATTTTTCACTTCTAAAGAGCATAAGAATTATACACTTTGGTCATGTCAGAAAGTGTGTGATGCCCTCACCTTTCTACTTGACAATATTTATATTAGATTCGGTACTAAGTTATTTAGACAAATTGTGGGTATTCCGATGGGTACTAATTGGGCACCTCTTGTGGCTGATCTGTTCTTGTATTGTTATGAAAGAGACTTCATTTTGTCGCTTTCCATTGATAACCAATCTGAAATTATTGAAGCTTTTAGCTCCACTTCTAGATATTTAGATGATTTATTAAATATTGATAATACCTATTTCGATGGTTTGATCAGTCAGATTTACCCCCCAGAACTTCAGTTAAATAAAGCAAATTCTTCTGATACCGAGGCCCCGTTTTTGGATTTACATCTATCTATTGTAGATGGGTTTGTTTCATGCAAAATTTATGATAAACGCGATGACTTTGATTTTGTGATTGTAAATTTTCCTTTTTTGGATGGTGATGTTCCTCGTGCGCCATCCTATGGCGTTTATATTTCGCAATTAATTCGATTTGCTAGAGTGTGTAGCCATGTAACTGACTTCAACACTCGTAATAAATTATTAACGGCTAAACTTCTTAATCAGGGTTATCGGTACCATAAACTACGCAAAGCCTTTTCAAAATTTTATAGACGCCATTCTGATTTAATTTCAAAATTCAATATTGGCCTTAAATCTCTTCTGCAACAAGGTCTATCTGAACCCGAATTTTATGGTGACTTAGTATATAAATTCAGAAAAAGATATAACCGCAATGACTTCAGCACCCAATTTCGTAAAATCATTCTTCGATATAAAAAGATTGGGTACAGCATGGATATTATACGACAGACTGCATGCATGGTAGTTATCCCAATCACGGTTGGCAACTTTGCTTCCCTCTTTAATTGCACGCCGGTGGGTCAGGCCTCAGATTCTTTGACGGCTCCAACGTAAAGGCTTATTGAGAATTAGAGAGATCTAATTCAAGGTAATGTTGGTTGGTGTCTGATGCTCTGTCTCTGGTCGGGCCCATCGGGGTCTAACTGTTGGTTTTCTTTTGCTCCAGCATTTCAGTGGTTTCTTGCTGTCGAGTCCTCACCGTTGTCTCACCTCTGTGGTTCTTTGATTTTTGTGTTCACGGAGATGTTACACTGGTGAGTTAGGAGGCCTTCATGCGGACTGAACAAGTCATTTGTCTAAATCGCGACGGAAGTAAGGGCGAGGATTGTGGCCACGTAAAATCGATTTAAGTCCCCAAATGGAAGTCTATCACTGACCGTTCCAAGGCGGCTCTTCTGTGGCGATTTATTTATGTTGTTGTTTGTTACTTACTGTGTGTATCACTTGTGTCTTTTATTTTGGATGGCCATATGGCCACTTTGGGGGAAAGTAAGTGTCCTTATGGCCTTCCTTTGTTTAGGTTTCCATTATTGTCTGGTCGCTTAATGTTTATATTTCTTTCCCTTTGGTGTCTTTTATGGGTGGAGTAAGTTAATTGTATCAATTCCTGATCTTTGTTTTACTTCTACTTTAATCCCAGTAAAAAGGTGATTGTAACAACCTAATCAATTTTAATTTTAAATTAAATCTGTAGACTGTCAGGTCAATTCAGACATGTTAACTACAGAGAAGCGTCTACCGTTTACAGATGGAGTAACTGTAGACGCAGTGCTTAAATGCGAACAACATCTGCACCTCTTGGCATTGCACTTAAAAATACTAGGATACATTCCACTTCTTTTCCACGGATTAGTATATTTTCGAAGGATCGGTGACTTGAGAGGAGATGGTATTATACGAAGATTATTTTTAAACATATTGGTATTGCTTGACCGAGGCTAGATTTTTTGGATTTGGCAGAATGTAAAGTAGAAGTAAAACAAAGATCAGGAATTGATACAACTAACTTACTCCACCCATGAAAGACACCATACGGAAAGAAACACAAACATTAAGCGATCAGACCATAATGGAAACCTAAACAAAGGAAGGCCATAAGGACAGTTACTTTCCCACAAAAGGGCCATATGGCCATCCAAAATTAAAAGACACAAGTGATACACACAGTAAGTTACAAACAACAACATAAATAAATCGTCACAGAAGAACCGCCTTGGAACGGTCAGTGGAAAGATTTCCACTGGGGGGCTTAAATCGATTTTACGTGGCCACAATCCTCGCCCTTACTTCCGCCGCGATTTAGACAAATAATTTGTTCAGTCCGCATGAAGGCCTCCTAACTCATCAGTGCAACATCTCCGTGAACACAAATAATCAAAGAACCACAGAGGTGAGACAACGGTGAGGACTCGACAGCAAGAAACCACTGAAATGCTGGAGCAAAAGAAAACCAACAGTTAGACACCGATGGGCCCAACCAGAGACAGAGCATCAGGCACCAACCAACATTACCTTGAATTAGAGAGATCTAATTGAAGGTAATGTTGGTTGGTGCCTTTCAATAAGCCTTAACGTTGGTACCGTCATAGAATCAGAGGCCTGACCCACCGGCTTCATGCGGATTAAACAAAATTAGTGTATACCGCGACAAAGGTAAGGGCGAGGATTATGGCCATGTTAAATCGATTTAAGCCCCCCCCCCCCCCCCCCGTGGAATTCTTTCCACTTACCGTTCCAAGGCGGTTCTTCTGCGGCGGTTTATTTATGTTGTTGTGTTACTTACTGTGTGTAACACTTGTGTCTTTTTATTTTGGATGGCCATTTGGCCATTTTGTGGGAAAGTAACTGTCCATATGGTCGTCCTTTGTTTGGTTTCCATAATGGTCTGGTCGCTTCATGTTTGTGTTTCTTTCCCTTTGGTGTCTTTGATGGGTGGAGTAAGTTAATTGTATCGATTCCTGATCTTTGTTTTACTTCTACTTTTCAGCTTGTGATCTTTTCATAAGGGTTTAGGAATTTCATGTTGGTGTTTCTTTCCCTTTAGTGTCTATGATGTTGTGTAGTTGTAGCGATTTCTGATCATTGCCTTCACTTACATTCTATAAAATTTGATTTTCTTGGCAGTTGGTACCTGATGGTCTGTCTCTGGTCGGGCCCGACGGAGTCTAACTGTTGTTTTGTTTCCTTTGCTCGATGATTTCAGCTATTTCATGTTGTCGAGTCCTCACTGTTATTTCATCTCTGTGATCGTTTGATTTTTTATGTTCTTGGACCTGTAGCACTGATATGTCAGAAATCCTTCATGTGGACTGAACACATCATTTGTCTAAATCACGACAGATCCAAGGGCGAGAATCCTTTCTACGTCAAATCGATTTTATCCCTCATTGAAATAAAAAGACACAAGTGATACACACAGTAAGTAACAAACAACAACATAAATAAACCGCCACAGAAGAACCGCCTTGGAAAGGTCAGTGGAAAGAATTCCACTGGGGGGCTTAAATCGATTTTACATGGCCATAATCGTCGCCCTTACCTTTGTCGCAGTATACACTTATTTTGTTTAGTCCGCATGAAGGCTTCCTTACTCATCAGTGTAATATCTCCGAGAACATACAAATAAAAAAACTATATGAAACAAGGTTGAGGACTCAAGAGCATACAACAACAGAATTGCTGGAGCAAAAGAAAACAAACATTTAGACTCCGAGGGGCCCGACCATAAAGATAATTAGTTTCCCACAAAATGGTCAATTGGCTATCCTACACAAAAAATATAAGCGATACAACGTTCAAAGACAAAGTATATAAAAATAATATGAACCGCGACAAAAGGACCGCATCGGAAGGTCACTGAAACGTATTTAGCTGGATTGGGGGATGTAATCAATTTTACGCGGCCCCAAACCTCGCCCTTACTTCCGTCGCGATTTCGACAAGTAATTTGTTCAGTCTGCATGAATCTTCACGCTTATTAATTAAGGCGTAACTATACCAAATTTAGTGACACAGAGGCCTTTCTGATATTTAATCTTCATCAGTGTGTCTCAACCCTAAATTTCTGAAACCGAAACGGATGATGGACAAGACCCGGCAAACACAGCTCTCGAACTCTCATTCCGGATGTTATCACGAGCGTGCGAGAGAGTCAATGACTTTTACATAACTGCTACCCATTTACATCTGGGTGGATTGGGGCAGTAGCATTAGTGTTTTGCCAAAGGGCACACTTCGCCTCTGGTGGCAGGATTCGAACCTACAACCTCTCGATCATAAGACGAACGCGTTAAACCCTGAGCTATGGAGGTTGCAACTACACATTTTAAGAGCGGGGCAGACTTAAATGTATGCATCTCATAATAGATCATTTAACCCTGAATAACGTTGCGGTAAAATTGTGATAAAGTTTTTAAAAACGAAAACTACAAATATAGTTTGAACAATAGCGAAAGGATAAAACCATAGACTTTAAGGAAGAATGAAAATCATTGTGTAAAAATTATTATAATTCGGGACAGACATCTCTGAATGAATTTCGATAATAAAGCGTTTTTGTACCTAGATTCACATACGTGAAACACATGTCAAAGTAATTTCATATTCAGATTCATGAGCTGATACGTTGTACCTTGCAAGGAAACTTCTGGCATCAGAAATTGAATATAGGCTAATAAAATACGCATGATTTTTCGGATAATTAATATATTTATATTTTTGTTGGTTTGTTTTATTATTTTCAGACACAGGATACTACAATGCACGCCTGCGGGGATTTTATATCAGAGGCAGTCCTGGCAATAAAGTGATTTTCAGTGATGGAAACAACCCCATGTTGTACCTACAGTCAACAATAGACATTGTAGTTCCGACGAAATTCAGTAACTACGCATTCACAGGAATAAATATTTCTATCCCTGGAGAGTTTCTCACACTCTGTGAAGTTCAAGTTTTCTTGGGTAGGTTTGTGTTATTGTGAACGACGTATAAATAAATGACTGATATCATGTATATGAATGGAATGCCGCATCAGAGATACACATCTTTCGAACCAGTATTCACGTATTGTTGCCACGTTAAATCGATTAAAGCGTCCTCCCCCAAACACTTCCCAGGATAGCCTTTTACTGGCAGTTCAGAGGCGGTCCTTCGATTATGTTTTTTTTATTGTCATAGTGCGTACATGCAATATTGTCTGTCATAGTTCGTCCTTGCAATAATGTTATGCTACCACACTGCTGATAAGACACGAAAAAAAAAACACAAACATAAAGCAACTTCACTATAATGTAAACTTCGCAAGCGGAAGTCCAAAAGAAAAGTTATTTTCCCACCAAATGGCCAAACAGCTATCAAAAAAAAAAGATATCAACAATATATACATGCAAAAACGTCAGTGGTAAGGCCCACATGAGTCTTTCTGTTGTTTTTCATTTACTCCAGCATTTCATTTGTTTTATGCTGTCGAGTCCTCGTCGTTGTTTCATCTTTGTGGTCGTTTTGTGTTTGGGTTCACGCGGACTGAACCAATTATTTGTCTAAGCCACGAAAGAGCCAGGGGCGGGGATTATGGCCATGTAAACTTGTAAAACGATCACCCAGGAAAGGCCACAATCAAAGAACGTAGCCATCCCAAGGTCTAAAGAAGGTTTGCGACATGGAGAAACACAATAACAGACGAAACATTTACCAACGGCACAAAGCCAATAAACTTGGGGCTTCAGCTCCGCCGTTTATGACATTTAACCTCGCCTTCACCTCCAGTGCAGGGTAAAACAAAATAACTATAAAAATGATCCGCATGAAAGCTTTCTAGCTCAACATTGAGTCAAAATAAAATACATAGTAAACTGGCCATGTATATATTTATGAGCCACTTCTAGATATTTGGATGATTTATTAAATATTGATAATACCTATTTCGATGGTTTGATCAGTCAAATCAAACCCCCCCCCCCCCCCACCAGATCTTCAGTTGAATAAAGCAAAGTCTTCTGATACCGAGGCCCCGTTTTGGATTTACACCTATCTATTGTAGATGGGTTTGTTTCTTGCAAATTTATGTTAAACGCGATAATTTTGATTTTGAGATGATATTTTTTTCTTTTTTGGATGGCGATGTTCCTCGTGCGCAATTGAATGGCGTTTATATTTCGCAATTTATTCGTTTTGCTAGAGTGTGTTGTCATGTAACTGACTTCAACACTCGTAATAACTTGTTAACGGCTAATCAGGGTTATCAATTACATCAACTACGCAAAGCCTTTTCAAAATTTTATAGACATCATTCTGATTTAATTTCAAAATTCAATATTGGATCAGTCAGATTTACTCCCCAGAACTTCAATTAAACTAGAAATGGTGTTTGTAAAACACAATACCCCCAACCTTTGCTTGTCCTTAGATGGCAAAATATTCAACAAATATTGTTAAAGACTCAAAAACATACAACAAGAATTCCCCCCGAAGGCTATGTCGCGCCTGTGGGGGCGCAAAGTCACCAAACCATGAAATCTGGGTCAAGGTCAAACATGGATGCCTGCATAAAAATTTCACTCCTAGTTGCAAGCATGTACCAAGTATCATCAATGAAACTCTTAAAAACAGACTCTTACATCAGGGTGAAAGTTAGGGTTGTCACACTATTTTACAAAGTCAGTGAACCATAAAATGTAGATCAAGGTCAGAAATGGATACTTGCATTGAAGTTTCGATTCCTAAATGCAAGCTTGTACCAAATACAATTAATGAAGCTCTAATAGATCTTGAGAAATGGACTCTTACATTAGATAGAAAGTCAGGGTGGTCGCAATAATTCACACAGTCAGTGAACCATGAAGTATGGGTAAAAGTCAAATATGGATGCTTGCGTTGCAGTTGCAAATCGTAGATGCGAGTTTGTACCAATTATAATTTAAAAAGCTTTAATAGTTTTCGAGAAATGGACTCTTACATTAGGGTGAAAGTCAGGGTGGTCGCAATAATTCACGAAGTCAGTGAACCATGAAATATAGGTCAAGGTCAGATATGGATGCTTGCGTTGAAGTTGCAATGCCTGGATGCAAGTTTGTACCAAGAATGATTAATGAAGCTCTAATAGTTCTCAAGATATGGACTTGCTGACAAGATTTTATTAAAAAAAAACAACAAGGCATCGCATGCGATACAAATCCCCTCGCACAAGACAACTTCGTGTGTGGAAAACACTGAAATGGCAAAAGTCCAACTTGCTTGACTCATATTATCATATGCAACATTTGTGTAAAGTGTGTTTAAAAATCCATCTATAAATTTAGGTTCTAGAGTGATGACAATATTTCTCTAAAAATAGTCATAGGGACCTTGACTTGAGGCCATGGCCGCGAAGTAGATCTTGCTCAAGATATTATCATAAGCATCTTTTGTGTGAAGTTAGATTAAAATCATAAATGTAGGCGGTAGAGCAATGACAAAGTTTTTCTAAAAATAGCCATAGTGACCTTGACCTTGAGGTCATGACCTTGAAAGTCAAAGCAACTCGAGATATTACCATAAGAAACATTTGTGTGAAGTTCTATTAACATCCATCAATAAATGTAGGCCCTAGAGCGATGACAAAGTTTTTCTAAAATAGCCACAGTGACCTTGACCTTGAAAGTCGAAATAGCTCGAGATATTGTGATAAGGAACATTTGTGTGAAGTTATACTGAAATCGGTGAAGAAATGTATGCGCTAGAGCCATGACAAAGTTTTTCTAAAAATAGCCACAGTGACCTTGACCTTTTTTTTTGAAAGTCAAACTCACTCGAGGTACTGTCATAAGGAACATTTGTGTGAAGTTATATTGAAATCAGTGAAGAAATGTAGTCGCTAGGGCGATGACAAAATTTTTCTAAAAATAGCCACAGTGACCTTGACCTTGTAAGTCGAAATCGCTCGAAATATTGTCTTAAGGAACATTTGTGTGAAGTTATATTGAAATTGGTGAAGAAATGTAAGCGCTAGAGCCATGACAAAGTTTTTCTAAAAATAGCCACAGTGACCTTGACCTTGAAAGTGGAATTCGCTACAGATATTGTCATAAGGAACATTTGTGTGAATCGATTTTGAAATTGGTGAAAAAATGTAAGCGCTAGAGCAATGAAAAAGTTTTTCTAAAAATAGCCACAGTGACCTTGACCTTGAAAGTCAAACTCTTTCGAGGTATTGTCATAAGGATCATTTGTGTGAAGTTATATTAAAATCTGTGAAGAATTGTAGGCGCTGGAGCGATGACAAAGTTTTTCTAAAAATAGCCATTGTGACCTTGACCTTGAAAAGCGAAATGGCTTGAGATATTGTCATAAGGAACATTTGTGTGAAGTTATATTGAAATCGGTGAAGAAATGTAAGCGCTAGAGCATTGACAAAGATTTTTCTAAAAATAGCCACAGTGACCTTGACCTTGAAAGTGGAACTTGCTAGAGATATTGTCATAAGGAACATTTGTGTGAAGTTATATTGAAATCGGTGAAAAAATGTAGGCGCTAGAGCGATGACAAATTTTTTTCTAAAAATAGCTACAGTGACCTTGACCTTGAGGTCATGACCCTGAAAGTCGAACACACTCAAGATATTGTCATAAGGAACATGTGTGTGAAGTTATATTGAAATCAGTGAAGAAATGTAGGCGCTAGAGCAATGACAAAGTTTTTCTAAAAATAGCCACAGTGACCTTGACCTTGAGGTCATGACCTTGAAAGTCGAACTCGCTCAAGATATTGTCATAGGGCACATTTGTGTGAAGTTCTATTGAAATCAGTGAAGAAATGTAGGCGCTAGAGTGATTACAAAGTTTTTCTTAAAATAGCCACAGTGACCTTGACCTTGAGGTCATGACCTTGAAAGTCGAACTCGCTGAGATATTGTCATGAGAAACATTTGTGTGAAGTTACATTGAAATTGGTGAAAACATGTAGGCGCTAGAGCGATGACAAAGTTTTTCTAAAAATAGCCACAGTGACCTTGACCTTGAGGTCATGATCTTGAAGTCGAACTCGCTCGAGATTTTTTATAAGGAACATTTGTGTGAAGTTATATTGAAATTGGTGAAGAAATGTAGGCGCTAGAGCGATGACAAAGTTTTTCTAAAAATAGCCACAGTGACCTTGACCTTGAGGTCATGACCTTGTAAGTCGAACTCGCTCGAGATTTTTTATAAGGAACATTTGTGTGAAATTATATTGAAATTGGTGAAGAAATGTAGGCGCTAGAACGATGACAAAGTTTTTCACAAATTACCAAAATGACAAAGGGTCATAACTCACAAAGTATTTTTCGGAATTTTGTCATAAGTTAATCAGTTCATCTACTCATCACCACCAATCTATTCACCAACTTTCAAGGCTCTAGCTCCAATACTTTTTGAGATATCTTGCTGACAAGATTCTATTAAAAAAATTCAAAGGGGTAATAACTCTTAAAAGGGGCATAATCCGGACGAGAAAAAAATACGCGTCAGCTAATTGTCCATGAGGAACCCATATATGAAATTTCAAAACCCTAGCATACACGATTCTAAAAGTATGCTATGCATCACTTTTAGCATACATTACAATGGGCACAAATTACCAAAATGACAAAGGGCCATAACCCCCAAAGTATTTTTCGAAATTTTGTCAATCAGTTCATCTACTCATCACCACCAATATATTCACCAACTTTCAAGGCTCTAGCTCCAATAGTTTTTGAGATATCTTGCTGACAAAATTTTATTAAAAAAAAATTCAAAGGGCAATAACTTTTGAAGGGGGCATAATCCAGACAAGAAAAAACTACTTGTCAGCTAATTTTCCATGAGGAATCCATATATGAAATTTCAAAACCCTAGCATACACGGTTCTAAAGTTATGCTATGCAACACTTTTAGCATACATTACAATGGCCACAAATTACCAAAATGACAAAGGGCCATAACTCACAAAGTATTTTTCGGAATTTTGTCATAAGTTAATCAGTTCATCTACTCATCACCACCAATATAATCACCAACTTTCAAGGCTCTAGCTCCAATAGTTTTTGAGATATCTTGCTGACAAAATTTTATTAAAAAATTTCAAAGGGCAATAACTCTTGAAGGGGGCATAATCCGGACGAGAACAAAAATACGCGTCAGCTAATTTTCCATGAGGAATCCATATATGAAATTTCAAAACCCTAGCATACAAAATTCTTTAGTTATGCTATGCATCAAAAGCGTAACGGACGGACGAACGGACGAACGGACGAACGGACGAACAGACGAACGGACGAACGGACGAACGAACCAGTAGCATTAGCCCCTCCAACTTTTTCAAAGTTGGGGGCATAATAAAGCAAATTCTTCTGATACCGAGGCCCCGTTTTTGGATTTACATCTATCTATTGTAGATGGGTTTGTTTCGTGCAAAATTTATGATAAACGCGATGACTTTGAATTTGAGAATGTAAATTTTCCTTTTTTGGATGGTGACGTTCCTCGTGCGCCATCCTATGGCGTTTATATTTCGCAATTAATTCGATTTGCTAGAGTGTGTAGTCATGTAACTGACTTCAACACTCGTAATTAATTATTAACTGCTAAACTCCTTAATCAGGGTTATCGGTACCATAAACTACGCAAAGCATTTTCAAAATTTTATAGACGCCATTCTGATTGAATTTCAAAATTCAATATTGGACCTAAATCTCTTCTGCAACAAGGTCTATCGGGACCCGAAATTTATTGTGACTTAGTATATAAATTCAGAAAAATATATAACCGCAATGACTTCAGCACCCAATTTCGTAAGATCATTCTTCGATATAAAAAGATTGGGTACAACATGGATGTTATACGACAGACTGCATGCATGGTAGTTAACCCAATCACGGTTGGCAACATTGCTTCCCTCTTTAATTGCACGCCGGTGGGTCAGGCCTCAGATTCTATGACGGCTCCAACGTAAAGGTTTATTGAGAATTAGAGAGATCTTATTCTTCGTAATGTTGGTTGGTGCCTGATGTCTCTGGTCGGGCCCATCGGAGTCTATCTGTTGGTTTCCTTTTGCTCCAGCATTTCAGTGGTTTCTTGCTGTCGAGTCCTCACCGTTGTCTCACCTCTGTGGTTCTTTGATTTTTTGTGTTCACGGAGATGTTGCACTGATGAGTTAGGAGGCCTTCATGCGGACTGAACAAATTATTTGTCTAAATCGCGACGGAAGTAAGGGCGAGGATTGTGGCCACGTAAAATCGATTTAAGCCCCCCAGTGGAAATCTTTCCACTGACCGTTCCAAGGCGGTTCTTCTGTGGCGATTTATGTATGTTGTTGTTTGTTACTTACTGTGTGTATCACTTGTGTCTTTTAATTTTGGATGGCCATATGGCCATTTTGTGGGAAAGTAACTGTCCTTATGGCCTTCCTTTGTTTAGGTTTCCATTATGGTCTGGTCGTTTAATGTTTGTATTTCTTTCCCTTTGGTGTCTTTGGTGGGTGGAGTAAGTTAATTGTATCGATTCCTGATCTTTGTTTTACTTCTACTTTTAAATCTCTTCTGCAACAAGGTCAATCGGATTCCGAATTCAGTGGTGACTTTGTATATAAATTAAGAAAAATATATAAATGCAATGACTTCACCACCCAATTTCGTAAAATCATTCTTCGACATAAAAAGACTGGGTACAACATAAATGTTATACGACAGACTGCATGCATGGTAGTTAACCCAATCACGGTTGACAACTTTGCTTCCCTCTTTAATTGCACGCCGGTGGGTCAGGCCTCAGATTCTATGACGGTTCCAGCGTGAAAGCTTGTTTTGGTTGGTACCTAATGCTCTGTCTCGGGTCGGGCCCATCGGAGTCTAACTGTTGGTTTTCTTTTGCTCCAGCATTTCTGTGTTTTTTTGCTGTCGAGTCCTCACCGTTGTTTCATGTCTGTTGTTGTTTGATATTTGTGTTCCCGGAGATGTTGCACTGATGAGTTAGGAGGCCTTCATGAGGACTGTACAAATTATATGTCTTAATCGCGACGGAAGTAAGGGCGAGGCTTGTGGCCACTTAAAATCGATTTAAGCCCCCCTCCCCACCAGGGAATTTGTTTCCGCTGACCGTTCCAAGGCAGTTCTTCTGTCGCGGTTTATATGTGTTATGGTTTGTCTTTGGGTGTTTGTGCTGCTTATATTATTTTATTTTGGATAGCCTATTGGCCATGTTGTGGGTCCTTTTGAATTGCCGCTGTTTGTGTTTCCGTTGGGGTCTATTGTTTCGTGTTTGGGTTTCTGTCCCTTTGGTGTCTCTAATGGGAGCTTTGGGTTAATTGTATTGATTCCTGATCATTGCCTTCCCTTCTTAGTTTGAGGACTCGACAACAACCCGACTCCGAGCAGAAGAAAACAACCAGTTAGATCGCAGAGTGTCGAACCCAGGGACTATCAGGCCCCATCTCTCTTGATTTCAAATGATTTAGGATGGGGCTACCAAAAACATTTCTGAATTAATATGTTCTATAAAAGGGTTATCCTTTGGAAGCAAGGAATACACCACAGAACAGAAAAATATGGAGTGTACATGTTTTCTGGGCCAGACTAGCTAGTTTCGGCCAAGTAGGCCTCATCAGTGACCCTCAGATATTTTCAAAATTCTACGATGGAATCAATGATCCCAAAGGACAAGAAAATATAATCTACACTTTGATGTAGGGCAGGGAGACGTTTTACCGCCGCCACGTTCAAGTCCGAAGTTCAAGCTACCGCCGAGCAACCGAAGAGCGAAGCAAATTATCCCCTGTAATAGTGTCAGTTTTCTGTATTTCGCAACAATATATCTGAACTGACGATAACAAAAAACCCTACCTACTGTTCTTCTTAATTTATTAACTAAATAGAAAGGAAGACAATGGTCGTGAATCGATACAAACAGATCCCAAATTCTTCCCACAATATCACTTGGGAAAGAAGTCTAAACATTGAATGACGACAGTAAAGAAAACGGTCCACAGGTTAACCGAGACAGAAGCTCTTTTCCAAACAGGTGGTGACTCAAAATATCCGAATGTAACTAAAAAGGAGCAATATACATAATTGAGGAAAGAATCAGAATTGCCAATAAGACAAGCATTAAACTGGAAGAACAAACGAACCTAAAAATGAAAAAAAAATGAGGAAGAATCAGAACCCACAGTTGAAAACTAGTAAGAAAAGCTCACTCAGGAAAGGCCACAATCTCAGACAGCAGCCGTTTCAAGTCATCTATAGAAAATGAAACGGAGGCACATACAAAAAAGACGAAATATGAACCAACGACACAAAGCCAAATAACAAATAAGATACTGCAAAAGAACTACCGCCTTGGGATTGTCTGTAGTAAAAAAACAGGGGTACCTTCAACCCCGGAGTTTATGAAATTTCAACCCTCGCCCTCAGTTCCAGTACATTATCAAACAAAGTAGCATTTACAGATTTATCCGCATGGAGGCTCTCTAGCTCAAAAGTGAGTCATGATAAAATACATGGTTGAGTAGTATGTATAGATTAATATTAACCTGAATCAGGGTTGAGGACTCAACAACAAATCGACGTCATAGCAGAAGAAAACCCCGTTGGACCAAGCAACAGTCGCGGAAGCCTTCATGCGGACAGGACAAATTATTTGTTTAAATTGCGACGGAATCGACGGCCAGGTTATTGGCCACGTAAAATCGATTTAAGCCCCCCCCCCCACGAGAGCTTATTTTCGTTTTTCGTTCAATGGCGGTCCTTCTGTAACGTTTTTGTTTTGTTACGGTTTGTCTTTGAGTGTGTGTATTGCTTATACTGTTTTGGTTTGGATAGCCAATTGGCCATTTTGTGGGAAAGTAACTGTCATTTTGGCTTTCCGCTATTGATGTTTCCATCAGGTCTAGTTGTTTGATATTTGTGCTTCTTTCCCTTCTCACAGCTTCCATCAGAGACACCAAAGAGAGAGAAATACAACATAAAATAACTAGAACCTAACAGAAACACCAATAGCGGAAAGCCAAAATGATAGTCACTTTTCCACAACATGGCCTATTGGCTATCCAAAACAAGAGGCCCATGGGCCACTCTGCTCACCAGAGCTCAGAGAGTACTGCCCACGTAGGCCACTATGCTCACTAGAGCTCAGAAAGTACTGCCCACTTGAAGCCATGTATTTTAATTAACCATGGAAGCCCTGCATCCAAAGACACTATAGATAAAATTTGGACCCAATCATCCTAGTTGCTTCAGAGGTCTGATGTCTCGAATGTGTTGTTGCACACAACAGACGACAATTGACAACCAACTGTGGCAACCAATAAGCCTTAAAATCATACGGCAGATAGAACATTGTTTACGGAACATTTATATGAAAGTTTTTAAAATATCTTAAAAGGTGTAAAAGTCATTTTTTAATTTTAAGTCTATGGAAACTTTTAACTTCCAATAGAGTCAAATTTCATAAAAACACAAAAACTGTAAAGGCAAATATGGTGAATATTTCCATAAAGCCTCAGCCTCATAGATCATATGGTTTATAAGGAGATAATTGTTTTATTTATTTATTTATTTATTTATTTATTATTGTTATTATTATTATTATTATTATTATTATTATTATTATTATTATTATTATTATTGCCAATGGCAACCAATAAAAAATAGCAGTAGGCCTAAAATCATATGGCAGAAACAAGATTGCTGAAACAAGAGCACCGCAAGCGGGTGCCAACGCTCGTCTGCAGTTTCTTTTAGAAAACAAAAGTTCTAAGTCAAATCAAATTGCAAGATGGAGTTATAAAACTTGTAGGGAATGTAGCTCTTGTGATGGTGAGTATGTGTATGAAGTTTCATGAAGGTAGGCCAAATACTTTTGGAAATATGGTCAAGGTTAAGTTTTTTGGTTAATTTTTCGAAAAATAGGTCAAAGTTCAAAGATCAAGGTCACAGGTCAAAAAGCGTGGTATGACTGAAAAGGTCTTGTCCCAAGGAACATTCATGTGAAGTTGGAAGGCTCTGTTGTGAATAGTATTGAAATAAGAGACAAAAACAATTTAAAAAAAAACGGAGAGAAAAGGGGAGATAATTCAATCAAATTGCAAGATGGAGTTATAAAACTTGTAGGGAATGTAGCTCTTGTGATGGTGAGTATGTGTATGAAGTTTCATGAAGGTAGGCCAAATACTTTTGGAAATATGGTCAAGGTTAAGGTTTTCGGTTAAATTTTCGAAAAATAGGTCAAAGTTCAAAGGTCAAGGTCACAGATCAAAAAGTGTGGTATCACTGAAAAGGTCTTGTCCCAAGGAACATTCATGTGAAGTTTGAAGGCTCTGTTGTGAATAGTATTAAAATGAGAGCAAAAAATGTGTTTCAGAAAAAAAATGGAAAAGGGGAGATAATTCAGCCAAAATCAACAATGTTGTTATGGTCCTTGGTCAAAATGTAGCTCTTGTGATGATGAGTGTGTGTATGAAGTTTCATGAGGCTAGGTCTAATACTTTTTAAGTTATAGCCAAGGTTAAGTTTTTTTGGAACGACGCAGGACGCAGGACGACGCAGGACGACTACGCAGACGCCGGAGTGATGACAATAGCTCGAAAGTTTTTTTTTCAAAAAACAGACGAGCTAAAAATATGAACGTTTTGCCAAAATATCTATTAAGGTTTGTTAGGAGTTGAGAGGCCTTCATGTGGACTGAATAAATTATTTGTCTTAATCGCGACGGAAGTAGGGGTGAGGATTGTGGCCACGTAAAATCGATTTAAGCCCCCCCCCCCCCACGCACACACACAAGTGGAAGTCGTTTGCGTTGACCGTTCAAGGACGGTTCTTCTGTCGCGGTTTAATTTTGTTATGGTTTGTCTTTGGGTGTTTGGGACGCTTATATTAATTTGGATAGCCGATTGGCCATTTTGTGGGAAAGTATTTGTGCGTCTTGCTTTCCGCTGTTGATGTTTCCATTGGGGTTTGTTGTTTCTTGTTTGTTTTTCTTTCCCTTGTCTCTGATGGGAGCTGTTGGTAAATTGTATCGATTCCTGATCATTGCCTCCACTACTATTTTGGTAGTAAATGCAAACTGTCAATTTTCCCTTTTACAAATTTATAGAAACTCTAAGCTGTCACAGTAACCAAACTAAAAAGCCGAATTTCATAAAAAAAAAAAACACACACACAAAAAAACAACAACAAGAAAAAAAAAAAAAAAAAAAAAAAAAAAACATAAAACCTGTTCAGGCAAATAAGGTGAGTATTTCCTTAAATATCAGCCTCAAAGAGCATATGGTTTTTCGAGAAGACTATTTTTAAGTGTGTTTTCATTCTATTTTTGGGCGCATTTCAGTTTCCATGGCAATCAGTTAAAGTGACCAGTTCGCTGAAAGACACATTTTTTTCCTTATATAAAAGGGGTGGCCTGTCTAATGATCTCCAATAAACATTTCCTTCGGACCATAGTACACATCAAAGGCTTATCTTATCTAAGTGATTATGAGATTATTATGAGCAGATTTCTTGTTTAATAGGGGGCTCAATAAGGGTACTTGAGTGAAAATATAATTTACTGAGATTGTTTCCAACAACATATTGTTTTAATAACTTCTTTTTTTTATTTTAAACTAAAGTAAAGAAAATCACTAATATCCATTGTTTCCTTTACTCAAAAGTGCAAAGAAGTAAACAAACATGGTTAATAAGTTGATTAACCTCAAAATTTAATCAGTCAATTTACCTTTATTTATTTATTTATTTAAAACATTATAATTTTATAGTTTCAGTCAAGATGGGACAATAAAATGTTCTTTGTTTTAGACAAAATCATATCAGAACAGAGTAAAAAAAGATTTTTTTTTAGATTTTATTTTTCACCTTTTCAAGTTTAAAACTAAAATAGCAAACACAATTAAATTTATTTTTCTTATTTATATTGCAAACATAGGTTGTGGGTGCTCGTAAGAGCCGCCTCATTGAGGCGGTTCAAACGAGTACCCACAACCTATGACTCAATGAGACGATTCTAACGAGCACCCGCAACCTATGACTTGGGGCAGAAATAAGGAAAATAATGTATGCCCCCTTAAACCCCCATTTTCTCTATAGAAAGTGGGTTAAGGGGATGCTCCTTTTTCCTCAAAAACATATATTGTGTGTCCTCGTTATAACCGCCTAATGGAAGCAGTTCTAACGAGCAGTCACACTGTAAAAATAAATTGTGGGTACTCGTCTGAACCGCTTTGTCGAGGTGGTTCTAATTAGTATCCACAATATATGTTTAGAGCTGAAATAACAAAGTTATCAGGATTTTATCTGGGAAAAAAATCATTTTTGGTGGAAAAAAATACCAAAATATTTGAATTGGCATTTTCTGTAATGATTATAAATAAAGGCTACTAAATATAAAATCGGAAAAAAGTGCTGTTGTTTCTTCCATGCAAATCAAAATAAGGTCTTAGGTGTAAATGAATAGATGTCATTTGTCGAAGTCATATCCCTAGGTAATTTATTACCCTCTCTTGGTCCCCTACCTGTATGCCAGCCTGAATACCCCAAGTGTATTTTATCTCAATGTTCGATTCTTTAATAAACGGTCATTAGGATTTTATGTAATCGTAAAAAGTGTCTTTAAAATCACACGGCAGATAGATGATTGCTTAAAAATAATAATAGGAAACTTTTGTCGAAATATCTGGAAAGGAGTAGCAGAAAATTCCATTTTCAAGTTTCCCCATTATAAGACAATGGAAACTCTAAGTTGCCATAGCAACTAATCAAAAAAGCCGCATGACATAAAAAACACAAAACCTGAAAAGACAAATATGGTGAATATTTCTAGAAAGACTCAGCCTCATAGAGCATAAGGTTTCTGAGGAGATGATTTTTAAGTATTTTTTCTGCTTATTTATTTTATTTCATTTTGGTTTCAATGGCAATCAGTATAAATAGCCATCGGAAGAGAGCGCAAATCCCCCGACCAGAAGCCAATATAGCCTTCAGAGGATTGTTCACAGATAGAGAGTTCAGCAGAATTAAACCAGCAATATATCACAAAAGTATTTGAGTTATTGCCATCACAAGATTATAATGTCAGGGGAGATAACTCAAAAACCAGGGCACTCAGAATTGTGGTTCTTGTGCATGACGCGCCTGCTGAAGCTCACGTATTTCTGTACATCTGCATTATTTTCCACCAATATGTCTCAAAGGGAGGTACGGTGATCACAAGGTTGTCATACTGTTATATTGAAAGGGTAGATAACTCAAATACCATAGCACCCAGTGCTGTGGCTCTTAAGCATGAAGCGCCGTCTCAACCTTGTATACAATTACAATTGTACCAAGAACCATCAATAAATCACAAAGGGTACTCGAGTTATGGCCATCACAAGGTTATAGTGTCAGGGGAGATAATGGAAAAACCAGGGCACCCAGAGTCGTGGTTCTTGCACGTGACATGCTTGTTTAACCTCATGTACAACTGTACCAAGTACCATCAATATATCTCAAACAGTATTGGAGATATGGCCATCACAAGGTAGTGATTCTATTTTACTGGAAGGGGAGATAACTAAAAAACATGGCACTCAGAGTTGTGGTTCTTGTGCATAACACGCCGTCTCAGCCTTGTGAACAACTGTGCAAGGTACCAACAATATATCTAAAAGGCTATTGGAGTTATGGCCATGACAAGGTAGTCACTCTATTCTTATTGAAGGGGGGATAACTAAAAACCATGACACCCAGAGTTGTGGTTCTTGTGCATGACATGCCGTCTCAGCCTTGTGAACAACTGTGCCAGGTACCACCAATATATCTCAAAGGGTATTGGAGTTATGACCATCACAAAGTAGTCATTCTATTTTATTAAAAGGGGAGATAACTAAAAAAGTATGAAATCTAGAGCCGTCTCAGCTTTGTGAACAATTGTGGCAGGAATCATCAATGAATCCCAAAGGGTATAGGAGTTATGGCCATCACAAGGTTGTGTCTACGGACGGAGGCACGGACGCACAGACAGACGGACGGACGCCAGGATGATCGCTTTATCCCCCGAACCTGTTCCGTCCGGGGATAAAAATAAGCAATAGGCTTAAAATCATATGGTAGATTACTTATGGAACATGTCTATGAAAGTTTTGTCAAAAATATCTGCAGAGGCTTGGCAGTAAATGCCATTTTTCTATTTTCCCAATTATAAGTTTATGGAAAATCTAAGTGGCCAACCAAACTAAAAGGCCGAACTTCATAAAAATACAAAACATGTATAGGCAAATATAATGAATAATTCCATAAACTTTCAGCTTCATAGAGCAAATGGTTTCTGAGGAGATTATTATTATTTTTTTTTTCATTTCGGTTTCCATGGCAACTTGTAAAAATGAGCAATATTGCAATAGCAGATTGCTTAAGGAACATTTCTATGAAAGTTGTATCAAAACATCTGAAAAGGTTGGGCAGTTAAAGCCATTTTTTTTCAATTTTCCCCATTATAAGTCTATGGAAAATCTAAGTCCGCATAGCAAACAAACTTAAGAGCCGACTTTCACTAAAAACGCAAAATCCGTAAAAGCAAATATGGTGAATATTTTTTATGATGTCTCTGCCTCCTAGAGTATATGTATGGATTCTGATGAGATGACTTTTTTAAAATAGTTTCATTCTTTTTCATTATTATTATTTTTTTTTTTTTTGCATTCTGGTTTCCATGGCAACCAGTAAAAATGAGCAGTAGGTCTAGAATCATATGGCACAAAACAGATTGCCTAAGGAAAATTTTTATGAAAGTTTTGTCAAAATATCTGCAGATGCTTGACAGTAATTGCCATTTTTCGAGTTACCCAAATCTAAGTCTATGGAAACTATAAATTGGCATAGCAACCAAACTAATAAGTCGATTTTCATGAAAAAAATAACAAACAAACTTTCAATCCCCCAGCCCAAAGATGCTACATATAAAATTTGGGCCCAATCGGCCCAGTGGCGTCAGAGGACATGTCTTTTGTGACTGTTGACGCAGACTACGCAGGCGACGACGGATAATTGCCTATCCTAAAAGCTCCCACGGGGCCTCCGGCTCGGGTGAGCTACAAACATAAGCGATAGACACACTCAAAGACAAACCATAACAAAAATAAACAGCGACATCCGACCCGCCTTGGAACGGTCAGTAAAGCGAATTCCAATTGGCCCGACCAGGGTCCGATCTGGCACCAACCGACATTACATAGAATTAATTTCTCTCGAATTCTCAGTAAGCGTTTACACTGGAACCGTCATAGACTCTGAGGCCTGGCCCTCCGGCGTGCAATTAAAGAGGGAAGTAAAGTTGTCAACCGTAATTAGGTGAACTGCCATGCATGCAGTCTGTCGTATAACATTTATGTTGTACCCAATCTTTTTATAGAGAAGAATGATTTTACGGTATTGGGTGCTGAAGTCATTGCAATTGTATATTTTTCTGAATTAATATACTAAGTAACCATAAAATGCGGGTTCCGATAGACCTTGTTGCAGAAGAGATTTAAGTCTTACACTGATTTTCGAAATTAAATCAGAATGACGTCTGTAAAATTTTGAGAAAAAAAAGCTTTGCGTAGAGTTTATATCGAAAACCATGATTAAGAAGTTTAGCATTTAACAATTTATTACGAGTGTTGAAGTCAGTAACATGACTAGACACTCTGGCAAATCGAATTCATTGTGAATTATAAAAGCCTTAGGATGTCCCACGAGGATTATCACCATCCAAAATGTACAATCTCAAAATCAAAATTATCAAGTTTATCATAAATTTTTGCAGGAAAAAAAACATCTATAATCGATTGATGTAAATCCAAAAACGGGGCCTCTGTATCAGAACTATCAGCAGAAGTTGCTTAATTTAACTGAAGTTCGTGTGGGGAGATAAATTTGACTGATTAAACCATGTAAATAGGTATTGTCAATATGGCATCAGGAGTGTTAGTATAATTATCAAGGTGTAAAACAAGTTAAATGAAATTACAAATGGTAGATCTAACAGGTTGTTTGATTTTTATGTTCACGGGGATGTTGCGTTGGTGGGTTGGGGGCCTTCGTGCGCACTGAGCAGGCTGTTTGTCTTTATCGCGACGGAAGTAAGGGCGAGGATAGTGGCCGCGTGGCGTTGGATTAGGCCCCCGGTGGAATTCGTTTCCGCTGACCGTTTCAAGGCGGCTCTTCTGTCGCGGTTTATTAGCTCATCAGTCACGTAGTGACAAGGTGAGCTTTTGTAATCACTTTTCGTCCGTCGTCCTTGTCAGTGCATGTGTGCGTGTGTGCGTAAACAATTTCTTCAAATGACATCTCCTCCTAAACCACTGATCGGATTTTGACCAAACTTCACAGGAATGATTCTTAGGTTGTTCCCTTTCAAAGTTGTTCAAATGATTCCGGTCTGTTGCACATCTAGGTCACAGGAGCCAAAAATAGATTTTGTCACCGAAAACTTAAAAAATCTTCTCTAAAACCACAAGGCACAGGTCTTTGATATTTGGTATGAAGCTTCATCTAGTAGACCCCTACCAAGATTTTTCAAATTATAGTGCTGGGGCCAAAAATGCCCCCGCCCCAGGTCCCTTTGGTTTTTTATGGGCTTATAGGGAAACTCTTTAAAAATCTTATTCTCTGAAACCGCAAGGCCCAGGTCTTTGATATTTGGTATGAAGCTTCATCTAGTCGACCCCTACCCAGATTGTTCAAATTATAGTGCTGGGGCCAAAATTGCCACCGCTCCAGGGCCCTTTGGTTCTACAAGGCTTATATAGGGAATATCTTTAAAAATCTTCTCTCAAAACCGCAAGGCCTAGGTCTTTGATATTTGGTATGAAGCTTCATCTAGTGGACTCCTACCAAGATTAGTCAAATTATAGTGCTGGGGCCACAAATGCTCCCGCCCCGGGCCCCTTTGGTTTTACAAGGCTTATATAGGGAATATCATAAAAAAATCTTCTTCTCTGAAACCGCAAGGCCTTTGGTATTTGGTATGAAGCTTTCTCTAGTAGACCCCTACCAAGATTGTTCAAATTATAGTGCTGGGGCCAGGAATGCCCCCGCCCCAGGGCCCTTTGGTTTTACATGGGCTTATAGGGACAATCTTTAAAAATATTCTTCTCTGAAACCGCAAGGCCCAGGTCCTGGATATTTGGTATGAACCTTCTTCTAGTGGACCCCTACCAAGGTTGTTTAACTTATAGTGCTGGGTCAAAAATGCCCCCGCCTCGGGACCCTTTGGTTTTACATTGGCTTATAGGGAATATCTTTAAAATCTTCTTCTCTGATGGCCCAGGTCTTTGCTATTTAGTATGAAGCTTCATCTAGTGGACCCCTACCAAGATTGTTCAACTTATAGTTATGTGTCCAAAAATGCCCCAGCCCCGGGTCCCTTTGGTTTTACATGGGCTTACATAGGGAAAATCTTTAAAAAATCTTCTCTGAAACCGCAAGGCCAAGGTCTTTGTTATTTGGTATGAAGCTTCACCTAGTGGACCCCTTTCAAGATTGTTCAAATTATAGGGCTGGGGCCAAATATGCCCTCGCCCCGGGTCCCTTTGGTTTTACATGGGCTTACATAGGGAAAATCTTTAAAAATCTTCTCTGAAACCGCAAGGCCCAGGTCTTTGCTATTTGGTATGAAGCTTCACCTAGTGGACCCCTTTCAAGATTGTTCAAATTATAGTGCTGGGGCCAAAAATGCCCTCGCCCCGGACCC
Organism: Lucinisca nassula; assembly: GCA_963580285.1. Taxonomy (NCBI): domain Eukaryota; kingdom Metazoa; phylum Mollusca; class Bivalvia; order Lucinida; family Lucinidae; genus Lucinisca; species Lucinisca nassula. Next base: position 91,712 of record CAUZLF010000194.1, on the reverse strand, counting down.
TTTGCTTTTACATGGGTTTATATAGGAAAAATATTTAAAAATCATCTGTCTTTGATATTTGGTTTTAAGCTTCATCGTGTGGACCTCTACCAAGATTGTTCAAATCATAGTGCTGGGGCAGAAACTGTCCCCGCTCTGGGGCCCTTTGGGTTTACATAGCTTATATAGGGAAATCTTTAAAAGTCTTCTTCTCTGAAACCGCAAGGCCCATGTCTTTGATACTTTGGACTCTACCAAGATTGTTCAAATTATAGCGCTCAGGCCAAAAATTCCCCCGCTCCAGGGCCCTTTGGTTTTTCACAGTCTTATATAGGGAAATTCTTGAAAAATCTTCTCCTCTGAAACTACAAGGCTTAGGTATGAAGCTTCATCTAGTGGACCTCGACCAAGATTGTTCAAATTATAGCCCTGAAAACCCGCCTCAGGGCCCTTTGGTTTTACATAGACTCATATAGGGAAAATCTTTATAAAAATCTTCGTCTGTGAGACCACAAGGCCTAGGTCTTTGATATTTGGTGTGAAATTTCATCTAGTGGACCTCTATCAAGATTGTTCAAATAATAGCACTGGGGCAAGAAATGCCCCTGCCCCGTGACCGTTTGGTTTTACATAGACTTACATAGGGACATCTTTAAAATTTTCTTCTCTTAAACTGCAAGGCCCATGTCTTTGATATTTGGTATGGAGCTTTACCTAGTGGACCTATACCAAGATTGCTCAAATAATAGCCCTCGGGCCACAAATACTCCTGCTCCGGGGCCCTTTGGTTATACATAGACTTATATAGAGATACTCTCTCTGAAACAGCAAGGCCCCGCAGGTCTTTGATATTTGGTGTGAGTGAGTGAGTGTTTCAGTTTTACGTCTCACCAACAGCTAAGGTCATACGGAGACGGGATCTTGGTTTAAAGACTCAACATTATGCACATTATAGCCCTGGGGTCAATAATGGCCCTCCCCGTGGCCCACTTGTTACTCTATGGATCAGGTGAGCGATCCAAGGCCACCATGTCCCTCTTGTTTTTTGTTATGGTTCGTCTCATGGTGTTTGTGTCGCTTGTGTTGTTTTGTTTTGGATAGCCTTTCGGACATTTTGTGGGAAAGTAACTGTCATTTTGGCTTTCCGCTGTTGGTGTTCCGTTGGGGTCTGTTTCTTCACGTTTGTGTTTCTTTCCCTGTGGTGTCTCTGATGGGAGTTGTGGGCTAATTATATCGATCCCTGACAATTGCCTCTACTTCTTTTATTGTATTTATAGAAAATTATGGGTGTTTCAGTATCTTGAAAACAAGCAGAGATGGGTGGAATTACCGAACTGTCCCTCAAGATACTAGGTAAAACTATAAAATCCAAGCCCTTACTAGTGAAGGATATTTGACGTTTGTGATTAATTTCAGAATCGATGAAAGGACAAAGAGAATTTTGTGTTTAATCTGTAGTTTGAACTATCGTAGAATTTATTCGCCTCAGACTCCAGTATACGTAAATGAACTATGTGTGTGTGTGTGTGTGTGACGCTCTTATTATGTTCTTTTGGATAGCCAATTGGCCATTTTGTGGGAAAGTAATTGTAAGCCCCTTTTCAGGGAGAACAATCCTCTATGCAGGCGAAAGATCCATTTCATAACTACATGGATACTGTGTAGGCTTTCATTCTGTAAATCTGTGTACACCTGCCAAAAATGCCCGCGAAAGCGGAGGCAGTACTCGAAGATAGATAGATAGATAGATAGATAGATAGATAGATAGATAGATAGATAGATAGATAAATAGATAGATAGATAGATAGATAGATAGATAGATAGATAGATAGATAGATAGATAGATAGATAGATAGATAGATAGATAGATAGATAGATAGATAGATAGCACAGAATACACGGCAGAACTGAGAAGTGCGACGTATACAAGTTTTTCGGGAACAGAATAGTTAGTTTCGGCCAAATACGCATCATCAGTGACACTAAAATATTTTCAAAACTCAACCATCGAATCAAAACTCCAAAGGACAAGAAAATACGTACTACACGATAATGAAGGACAGAGAGACTTTCTACGGCCACCGCACGTTCCCTTAAAAATAAAAGAAAACTCTAGGGAGCGCCACAATCACAAGACACAGCCCACTCTCGACACGAAGAGGAAAAGGAAACATATACAAAACAAGAAAAAAAAATACGAGTGTTTATGAAATGGAACAATCAGCCCTCTCTTCCCCACACGGGTGATCAGACCATTAGAAAATACTTAACAACAACTCACAACAAATACGCAGACAAACAGCAAAATATCAACACCAAAACTACCGTCTTAGCACAGTCAGCAGTATATGGGGTGGGGGTGCTTGAAGATCTTTTACCGGCCGAATCTTCGTCCTAGCTTAGGATGTTGTTCCCAACAATACACATTAAATATTCGGTTTGCATAATGATTTCCTAACTGAGACATAAATAAAATTTAAACACTTAGAAAAAGCAAAGATGAGGACTGCTAGCCGATTCCCCTTACACTGTTGGCCAGCGCTAAAGAAAATCATTAGTTAAACAACGATGGGCTCAGCGACAGACATAGCATCAGACCTCATCCCTCTTTTAACAAAGATTTATGCCGAAACCGTCATTGAGTCTGAAGCCTGATCCGCCGCCGTGCAATCAAAGAGTCCAGCATAGCTACCTACCGTTATTCGGTCGACAACCATACGTGCGGTCTATCGCCTGATTTCCAAACTGAACCAATCCTTTGTGTAACGAATTATAGTCTTTTTGAATGTCTCCGAAAAATTAGGTTTGCCTAAACGTTTCTTAAATTTATAAAGCAAATCACCATAAAATACAGGTTGCGACACCGATTGTTGCAGAAGTGTCTTCAAGCTGACATTATATTTTTCAGTCAGTCCATAATGTCCATAATGCTTTGCGAAGTTTATGATACCGAAAGCCTTGTTTTAAGAGTTTATCAGTCAACAACAAGTTACGATTGTTGAAATAAGGGTCGGTCTGAACGCCCCAAGACACCACAAGACACCCCAAGACACCAAAAGACACACTCAGATACCCCAAGACACCTTCATTATTACACATTTATTGTTATTTGCTTTAAACTTTATTTTAATTGCTTCAATGACATGTATAAGTAACAGACAAATATATATTATCCAGGATTTGACATTAAGCCCAAGGCTTGTGCAGTGGCCATCTCCTTTATTGTCATTTTATATATTTTATGATATAACTGAAGCAATTTTCGCAAAAAGATTTCCATTTTGCTACGTTCAGAATATCTGATATCAGTATATACAAATATCAGTATATAGAGTTATATATACATTGGTTTAAACAGTCAGTTGATTCGATAAGGTTTATTTTAGTATTCTCTATGTTGGTTGGCGCCTGATACTCCGTCTTTGGTCGGGCCCCTCGGAGTCTAACTATTGGTTTTCTTTTGCTCCAGCAATTCTGTTGTTGTATGCTGTCGAGTCCTCAACCTTGTTTCATCTCGGAGATGTTACACTGATGAGTCAGGAAGCCTTCATGCGGACTAAACAAAATTAGTGTAACCGCGACAGAGGTAGAGCGAGGATTATGGACATGTAAAATTGATTTAAGCACCCCCAGTGGAATTCTTTCCACTGACCGTTCCAAGGCGGTTCTTCTGTGGCGGTTTATTTATGTTGTTGTTTGTTACTTACTGTGTGTATCACTTGTGTCTTTTTATTTTGGATGGCCATTTAGCCATTTTGTGGGAAAGTAACTGTCCTTATGGGTTTCCATTATGGTCTGGTCGCTTCATGTTTGTGTTTCTTTCCCTTTGGTGTCTTTGATGGATGGAGTTAGTTAATTGTATCGATTCCTGATCTTTGTTTTACTTCTACGTTGTCTTAGAATGAATAACACTTAAATACTATCCCCAATTTTCAACATTGGAAATAATATCCTCAGTTTTCAACGTTGTTTTTAATTGCTAATTATCGCCCCGTCACGTTAGCCCAAGGATAAAATTTTATCCTTAGTTTCCAGCTGGCACCGCGCAAATGTAACTGATGATCTGTTCATGCTTGTTAAACAATTTGCGACTCGTGGGGGTGTGACTAGGATTTGCTTCCAAAGAAATGTTCGAACATTTAATTGGTAGCCATTTACCGGCCTATTTTTTTTTTTTTTTTTGTCTTTTTTTTTCTCTCTCTCTTTTCATCAGAAAAACACGCCAATAAAATTTTAATCCCCTTAAGCCCAACGTTCATATAGTAAAATGGGGTTTACAGGGGAATATATTATTTTTCGAATTTCTGCTAATAACATAGATTATGGTTACTCGTTAGAACCGCCTAACCGACGTGGTTCTAACGAGTACACACAGTCTATGTTTCTGTCGCCCAGTGAACCTAATAGGGGTTATAAGCATGGACGGTCTGACTCGCACCACTTTGCATCGTCAGACTTAGTCAGTTGATTCGATTTTTCCACTCTTTCCACTACTCTTCCTCATAATCTTATAAAAGAAAAGCTTAATGACTTAATTGAATGGACTTTTCACAGAGAAGATTCTCTCTATCTTGCATGTTATGTCCGAAATGCATTTTTTACTTCTAAAGAACATAAGAATTATACACTTTGCGATGCCCTCACCTTTCTACTTGACAATATTTATATTAGATTCGGTACTAAGTTATTCAGACAAATTGAATGTATTCCGATGGGTACGAATTGCGCACCTCTTGTGGCTGATCTGTTCTAGTATTGTTATGAAAGAGACTTCATGTTGTCGCTTTCAATTGATAACCAATCTGAAATTATTGAAGCTTTTAGCTCCACTTCTAGGTATTAAGATGATTTATTAAATATTGATAATGCCTATTTCGATGGTTTGATCAGTCAGATTTACCCCCCAGAACTTCAGTTAAATAAAACAAATTCTTCTGATACCGAGGCCCCGTTTTTGGATTTACATCTATCTATTGTAGATGGGTTTGTTTCGTACAAAATTTATGATAAACGCGATGACTTTGATTTTGAGATTGTAAAGTTTCCTTTTTTTTTTTGATGGTGATGTTCCTCGTGCGCCATTCTATGGCGTTTATATTTTGCAATTAATTCGATTTGCTAGAGTATGTAGTCATGTAACTGAATTCAACACTCGTAATAACTTGTTAACGGCTAAACTTCTTAATCATGGTTATCGGTACCATAAACTACGCAAAGCCTTTTCAAAATGTTATAGACGCCATTCTGATTTAATTTCAAAGTTCAATTTTTTGACTTAAATCTCTTCTGCAACAAGGTCTAACGGAACCCGAATTTTATGGTGACTTAGTGTATAAATTCAGAAAAATATATAACCGCAATGACTTCAGCACCCAATTTCGTAAAATCATTCTTCGATATAAAAAGATTATGTACAACATGAATGTTATACGACAGACTGCATGCATGGTAGTTAACCCAATCTTGTGGCTGATCTGTTCTTGTATTGTTATGAAAGAGACTTCATTTTGTCGCTTTCCATTGATAACCAATCTGAAATTATTGAAGCTTTTAGCTCTACTTCTAGATATTTAGATGATTTATTAAATATTGATAATACCTATTTTGATGGTTTGATCAGTCAGATTTACCCCCTAGAACTTCAGTTAAATAAAGCAAATTCTTCTGATACCGAGGCCCCGTTTTTGGATTTACATCTATCTATTGTAGATGGATTTGTTTCGTGCAAAATTTATGATAAACCCGATGACTTTGATTTTGAGATTGTAAATTTTCCTTTTTTGGATGGTGATGTTCCTCGTGCGCCATCCTATGGCATTTATATTTCGCAATTAATTCGATTTGCTAGAGTGTGTAGTCATGTAACTGACTTCAAGACTCGTAATAAATTATTAACGGCTAAACTCCTTAATCAGGTTTATCGGCACCATAAACTACGCAAAGCCTTTTCAAAATTTTATAGACGCCATTCTGATTTAATTTCAAAATTCAATATTGGACTTAAATCTCTTCTGCAACAAGGTCTATCGGAACCCGAATTTTATGGTAAATCAATTCAGAAAAATATATAACCGCAATGACTTCAGCACCCGATTTCGTAAAATCATTCTTCGATATAAAAAGATTGGATACAACATGGATATTATACGACAGACTGCATGCATGGTAGTTAACCCAATCAGGGTTGGCAACTTTGCTTCCCTCTTTAATTGCACGCCGGTGGGTCAGGCCTCAGATTCTATGACGGCTCCAACGTAAAGGCTTATTGAGAATTAGAGAGATAATGTTGGTTGGTGCCTGATGCTCTGTCTCTGGTCGGGCTCATCGGAGCCTAACTGTTGGTTTTCTTTTGATCCAGCCTTTCAGTGTTTCATTGCTGTCGAGTCCTCACCGTTGTCTCACCTCTATTTGGTTCTTTGACTTATGTGTTCACGGAGATGTTGCACTGATGTGTTAGGAGGCCTTCATACGGACTGAACAAATTATTTGTCTAAATCGCGACGGAAGTAAGGGCGAGGATTGTGGCCACGTAAAATCGATTAAACCCCCCCCCCCCCCAGTGGAAATCTTCCACTGACCGTTCCAAGGCGGCTCTTCTGTGGCGATTTATTTATGTTGTTGTTTGTTACTTACCGTGTTTATCACTTGTGTCTTTTAATTTTGGATGGCCATATGGCCATTTTGTGGGAAAGTAACTGTCCTTATGGCCTTCCTTCGTTTAGGTTTCCATTATGGTCTGGTCGCTTAATGTTTGTATTTCTTTCCCTTTGGTGTCTTTTATGGGTGGAGTAAGTTAATTGTATCAATTCCTGATCTTTGTTTTACTTCTACTTTGCTTCCCTCTCTAATTGCACGCCGGTGGGTCGGGCTCAGATTCTATGACGGTTCCAACGTAAAGGCTTATTGAGAATTAGAGAGATCTGAGTCTTGGTAATGTTGGTTGGTGCCTGGTGCTCTGTCTCTGGTTGGGTCCATCGGAGGCTAACTGTTGGTTTTCTTTTGCTCCAGCATTTCAGTGGTTCCTTGCTGTCGGGTCCTCAACGTTGTCTAACCTCTGTGATTATTTGATTATTTGCGTTCACTGAGATGTTGGACTGATGAGTTAGGAGGCCTTTATGCGGACTGAACAAATTATTTGTCTAAATCACGACGGAAGAAAGGGGGAGGATTGTGGCCACGTAAAATCGATTTAAGCCCCCCCCCCCCCCCCAGTGGAATTCTTTCCACTGACAGTTCCAAGGCGGTTCTTCTGTGGCGGTTTATTTATGTTGTTGTTTGTTACTTACTGTGTGTCTCACTTGTGTCTTTTTATTTTGGATGGCCATTTGGCCATTTTGTGGGAAAGTAACTGTCCTTATGACCATCCTTTGTTTAGGTTTCCATTATGGTCTGGTCGCTTCATGTTTGTGTTTCTTTCCCTTTGGTGTCTTTGGTGGGTGGAGTAATTTAATTGTTTCGATTCCTGATCTTTGTTTTACTTCTACTTAGATCCTCTAAGTGGTTTACCATGTGCGGTCAGTGTCAGCTCTGCGCAGAAGCATCGTGCCGCACATCTATTTCTTCACGCCCCGATGGGCGGGGGCAGAAGATGTCGCGTTAGGTACAAAATTATAAACTGTAATGGAATAATTGATTTTTTACCTAATATATATATGTAACTTATTAGGGGATAACTTCGCATCAACATCAAAATACATCTTCAGTCATTGAAAAACGTTTAATTCATTTATCGCGAATACATAACTCTGTAATTTTGACCCCTTAATCCCCCACTTTCATATAATGAAACTGGTGTTTACGATGTTGGGTAATTGCACCGATTACTGATCAAAGTGAAGTAAAACAAAGATCAGGAATTGATACAATTAACTTACTCCATCCATAAAAGACACCAAAGGGAAAGAAATACAAACATTAAGCGACCAGACCATAATGGAAACCTAAACAAAGGAAGGCCATATGGACAGTTACTTTCCCACAAAATTGCCATATGGCCATCCAAAAATAAAAGACACAAGTGATACACACAGTAAGTAACAAACAACAACATAAATAAATCGCCACAGAAGAGCCGCCTTGGAACGGACAGTGGAAGATTTCCACTGGGGGGCTTAAATCGATTTTACGTGGCCACAATCCTCGCCCTTACTTCCGTCGCGATTTAGACAAATAATTTGTTCAGTCCGCATGAAGGCCTCCTAACTCATCAGTGCAACATCTCCGTGAACACAGAAATCAAAGAACCACAGAGGTGAGACAACGGTGAGGACTCGACAGCAAGAAACCACTGAAATGCTGGAGCAAAAGAAAACCAACAGTTAGACTCCATTGAGCCCGACCAGAGACAGAGCATCAGGCACCAACCAACATTATCTCTATAATTTTCAATAAGCCTTTACGTTGGAGCCGTCATAGAATCTGAGGCCTGACCCACCGGCGTGCAATTAAAGAGGGAAGCAAAGTTGCCAACCGTGATTGGGTTAACTACCATGCATGCAGTCTGTCTTATAATATCCATGTTGTACCCAATCTTTTTATATCGAAGAATGATTTTACGAAATTGGGTGCTGAAGTCATTGCGGTTATATATTTTTCTGAATTTATATACTAAGTCACCATAAAATTCGGGTTCCGATAGACCTTGTTGCAGAAGAGATTTAAGTCCAATATTGAATTTTGAAATTAAATCAGAATGGCGTCTATAAAATTTTGAAAAGGCTTTGCGTAGTTTATGGTACCGATAACCCTGATTAAGAAGTTTAGCCGTTAATAATTTATTACGAGTGTTGAAGTCAATTACATGACTACACACTCTAGCAAATCGAATTAATTGCGAAATATAAACGCCATAGGATGGCGCACGAGGAACATCACCATCCAAAAAAGGAAAATTTACAATCTCAAAATCAAAGTCATCGCGTTTATCATAAATTTTGCACGAAACAAATCCATCTACAATAGATAGATGTAAATCCAAAAACGGGGCCTCGGTATCAGAAGAATTTGCTTTATTTAACTGAAGTTCTAGGGGGTAAATCTGACTGATCAAACCATCAAAATAGGTATTATCAATATTTAATAAATCATCTAAATATCTAGAAGTAGAGCTAAAAGCTTCAATAATTTCAGATTGGTTATCAATGTAAAGCGACGAAATGAAGTCTCTTTCATAACAATACAAGAACAGATCAGCCACAAGAGGTGCGCAATTAGTACCCATCGGAATACCCACAACTTGTCTAAATAACTTAGTACCGAATCTAATATAAATATTGTCAATATAAATATTGTCAAGTAGAAAGGTGAGGGCATCACACACTTTCTGACATGACCAAAGTGTATAATTCTTATGCTCTTTAGAAGTGAAAAATGCATTTCTGACATTACATGCAAGATAGAGAGAATCTTCTCTGTGAAAAGCCCATTCAATTAAATCATTAAGCTTTTCTTTTATAAGATTATGAGGAAGTGTAGTGTAAAGAGTGGAAAAATCGAAGGTAGACAGACTAGAAGCACGAAACTGTCTAGATTTCAATTTATTTAAAACCTCATTCGAATTTTTTATAGACCAAAACAGATTTCTTCCTGATCTTTCAAAGACTTTATCACAATATTTAATTACATGCGTTTTAATAGCAGTAAGACAGGAAGTTAATAATTTAGAAAGTTCAGTGGTAGTGCAAGAACTAGAATTGGCAATAAACCGTGCTTTGTAAGGTTTTTTATGAAGTTTTGGTAACCAGTATAGCGTAGGAAGCTTGTCTTGGCCTTCGTTAACACACACAGCAAACTTGGTGGCTGAAAGACAAACATGTTTATCTACTATAGCTCTCTCTTCAGCCAAAGGCTGAAGTTCATAGGCCTTAGTACCACCAAGCTCCTGCTTAAGCGTGTTAACATAGTGGAGCCGTCACACAACGACGACGTTGTTAGCGGCCTTGTCTGCAGGGGCCAAAACAAACTTCTTAGCCTTTACTTCTATTTTATAAGGTTATACATTATTTTCCTC